>CAJQUW010010129.1:0-60130 GCA_907163375.1 Prostheceraeus crozeri
TTCTATAACATAGCATCTGGACAGAAATCTGCCATATCACGGATACGATTTGAGGCTGGTTTTATGCTCGAAGTTTTAAGAATTATTTTGTCGTTATACGCGCATTATTGTAATAATGTACTAGCTCATATAAAAAATTATGCTGATCTACATCAATTTTAAAGCATAATAATGATCTCAGATTCTTTCTAATTCGACCACTGAGACTACTTTACTTCGGATCTTTGAAACCCTTCACATCCCAACGTTAAATATGTAAACTCACATTATCAACCCATATTTTTAATATAGGTCCTACCGAGAGGAGATCATTTCCTAACTATCGCTACAACACATAAAGCCTTAATTGCAAAAACGATCATTTTCTACACACAGGCGCAAGAAACATCATTACCGGGCGCCAATTCGACCATAATATTCGACAGAGAAATTTTAATGAATTAAATGAAGCTTCCTGAAGCGGACGAAGGAAGACGATAGAAAGACAATGAGCACAGACTTACCTTGCTGCATATACAAGGCCTCCCGAAGGCTTTGTACCGTAATGCGCGAAACACAAGACAATATTAAGGGCATTTCCGGGTTTGACAATCTCTCCAATAACACGTTTGGCCAGGATTCTCTCCCGATCTAAAAATCCTTCCGAAAAATTTCGCTCGGTGCAACATATCTGACAGGACTCAAGATGCATACGTCTACTGCACCGGCAAAATCCATCGTTTGAAAAAGAATCCTGCACCACTAAATCTGCGAAAACATCTAAGGCACATGGAAATGAACAACGACGCTCACACTATGTCCTACTGAACCTCTTTCCGAACCGATTACGAGCTAGTAAAAAGCCATCCCGTAGAGTACACACGTATATACTTATTGTGGATCCTGAAATATAAAATTTAATTATAGAATGTTAATTAGATTAACTTATAGAGAGTCCAATCATATACGGGATATCTTTGCGGGACACCTGCGCAGATATCATCAAATCATCTCAACACAACACGCAACGCGCTCCGCTCGAAATTTGCTAAGTTTTTGATTGTCATCAATTTCAATAACTGACGCGTTTTCTTGTCGCAGAATAAATCTGAATGCCGCGTCTTTATCTTCCTTTAAATTGTCACATTGACAAAATAACACATGGCAATAACCACTCCGCTCCAAATCACAATCGCGATACGTGGATAGACATACTTGTATTTAACACAAGATCAAAATAGGAAAAATAGATAAGATTCAATTGGATATAAAAACACGTTCTGTATTTGCTAGACATATCAATCAGATTCAATTGCACCCAGAAAAAGCAGTATTTACACCGCATAACACTTTACATATCTCCTGACCTCAGCAAGAGTACTAACTAACGAAAGCACCACTCCTTTTTCAATGGCGCTACCTATGGAGGTTGTGTTCCGAAATCTGAGTTCAGACCTCCTCGAACGGCGATTTCCACTCTGAACTAGGCACATTAATTCCTGAATTTGTGCAGAGTGTAGATTCAAGTATACTATCTCAATACCCAACGGAAATGCGTCGCAGAACACTTAATCGACCGGTGCTATGACATCGGAAACCTCAAGGATCGAGGAAGCTGTTTAATAGAGCAAGTAATCACTGCAACATTATAATCAACATCTATTACGAGTATATAATCAAAAATTATTGGCCAATAATGGTAGCAGGAATCTTGACGGTAGGTTGCGAGGTTTTCAGTCTTTGATTGAATTCATGAAGTGAAATTTCGAAATGTTTGTCCTTCTCTGTCAGAGTGATTCCCAATTAACCCTCCACTCTCAAATTTAGCAAGCATCTCACGCAGATGTAATCATAAGAAGTTAGCTTAGTAGAATGAAACGACACATACATGGCCATTTTGAAAATGACTCAGGTGCATATTAGGAAAACTATCCTAAGGCAAATCCGCAACTTCAAAAACGTCTTTTTTTCTCATGCGAAAAGGACTATCTATCTGTAGGACGACTACATTATCGACGTCTTGATCTTGTTCGTTAACCAAAATCAGAACTGAGTAACAATGAATAAGTAATAGTCTTGAGTTAATGCCGTATACAAATTCACTCGTGGTTTGTTCTCTCCATGATCATAGACAGCACTTTGTATCACATGTAGCGGAAACACCAAATGAAATGTCATCGAGGAAGTAATCTTTGGATTTTACTGTCATCGCATTCCTTTACACCCGAAAGCGGAACACTTGTTAGACATTATTTTGTGCTGTCTTCACAACACGTCAATGAAGGTCTTCACAATAGCAATTTAACCAACGCACGCAGAGATGAGATACCAAAAAAATTCAACCTATATACCATAACTTGAATTCTGCGAACTGTAGATTCGAATACGTCTTTAGCCTCATCTCCGGACAGAACAGGGACTCAAGGCTATCTGATCAGATATTCTCTGCGTCCATACAAAATGCTAATATTATAGAAGTCCTATAGTCGCCTACCTCCATGGACTCCTAGATATCACCGACATTTACTTGATAATCATGGCACACCTAGACATCATAACACCAATTTTACCAACATTTTCAGTGGCTTTCACCTTTCAATGCGCGTCCATCTCGAAAATAAATTCACCAAAGGATAGCCTCGAATAAACAACAAGAACCCATACGCGTAGACCCCTTGTATTTGCTGAAAAATCAATGCGCTTAAATTTCTAATGATGGTGTGTAACTTAACTTGCGATCTCTTAAGAACTTCTAACATTGAACCACCACAAAATACACTCCACATCAGAATGCAGAGAACATTCCACAAATTCACCTCAACAATGTAACAAACACCTTCAAAATTGTCAAACAACACATTATTTCAACAAGAATTTCTAACCCAAGATTCAAGATGAAAGCTAACCTGTCGTCCTACGAGAAGCATACTTATTAACAAATAAAACCCGATGATCAATGGCAAATTTGATCAGCAACTGAACTTAACAGAGATTTTTCTTTTTGTATAGTGATACGTAAGCAATTCTATCATCTGCATCACTTTTTCATTTTTCACATCACTTTCATTTCCTCTTCCTCGTCTTAATCCTTTTCCTTTTCCTCTTATTCTGATTACAGTCGTTTTTTCTATTGTTTTATGCTATTGGTAAATGTAGCCGAATGCTAATCTGTCTCATTCCTCACGTTTCTATTCCTCTTCTCTTTCATCTTTATATTTCTTCCTCATGATATCTATTACCCCTTATGTAAAGTGAATTTTGAATTTTAGTCATTGAATTTTTTCCTTGTATGTCTGACATGATCGGCTCATGAAGATGAAATGTTAGTAATTGCCAAAATATAAATCATAATTAACATCAAATTATCTTGACATCTTCTCAACCAATAACTTGAAATAGTACAGTCAAGACATTCACTAAAAGAAATCTACTATTATCTTGTGTGATGTTTATCTGTACTAAATATATATGTTATCATGGATTGTAAACATTTGAATATGTGTTTCAATCGAAAAGTGAACTTCGAACTGGACTCTTGACTTCTGTATATTTCAACATGTACCTTTTATAGAAGAGTCACAGTGGCGTCGCGTGCAGGAATATATTTTCTGGCTGCACAATTGATTTATATATAGGATATATATACATAGAATTATTTGTTTATGAGAAGGGACATAACTTCAGCCGGTTTTCGAAAATGTCAGTTTTAGGCAAACCTCCTAAGGATCTGTCAGTATCAGGTTCCCCAGATGAGTTTCAGCGTTGGATAGACAATTTTAAGAACTACCTCAGTGTAGTAGAAATAAGTTGCAAGTTGGATTCTCCACAGAAACACGCGTTGCTTCTTAATTGCATCGGTGAAGATGCCGTTAGAGTAATCGCGGGGTTAACATATGATGTTAGCACAGATCCATATGAAAAGCTTATAGATGCGTTGAACTCATATTTTGTTCCCAAGTGCAATCTTACTTACGAGAGGTATCGTTTTAGGAAGCTTGAGCAAGGTACCGGTACGGTCACGTCGTTCGTGAATGAGTTGCATATTGTCGCGAAAAAATGCGATTTTGAAAACAAGACAATTGATAATGTAGTTAACCAAAATATAAGGGACCAGTTGATACTAGGAATCAATTCGGATGAACTTCGTCGGAGACTTTTGTCGATTAACAACCTGACATTGGACCAGGCAGTTACACATGCAATCACGTTTGAAAGTACCAGTGACAAGATAGAGGAAATAAAATCTAGAGATAAGCCAACTGAGCATGCGCCGAGAAATTCTTGAATTCTTGCTGTCCGATCCCGCAGTAATTCACCACAGAATAGGTTGTCCAGTGACTTTAGGCGAAGTGTTAGATTTAGTTCGCCACGCCGAAGTGAACAAGACCAGAGAATCATCTGTAATTACTGCCGGCGACCCGGTCATCATTAATTAAGAGGAACTGCTTTAAGTTGTTGCGCATGCAACAGCCAAAGAGAGATTCCAGTCCAGGGACTAGTCGTATTGCCTCTCTTTTTATTATTTCGGATTTGGATGACATTGAGAGAGGAGAGCTGAAGGAAGTTGGGTGCCAATTTTATGATATATCTGTTCGGGGCATAGTGGACACAGGTGCCACGATATCTTTATTGTCACAAGAGTTTGTAAATCAGGCAGGACTTCAGAAGGGAGTTCGAAAGGCTAGACATCAGGCTCTTCTGCCTGACGGCAGAATTTTGAAGTTAGATAAGGCCATTAGCGGCCCTCTGAAAATAGGCGGAAATTGTAATGAAATCTTGTTTTATGTTGTACCTTCGTCAGTAGGCCTACCTTGTGACTGTTTGATAGGAATGAATTTACTTGGAAGGTTCAGATCAATCCAGCTAAATGAAGAAGGACCTGATTTGATTCTGACTTTGTTGCCAAAAACCTTGTCTGAATTTCCAGATGTTTTTGATAAGCCACTTGGCAGAGCTTGTTATACAAAAGAGCCGTCTCCAGTCATTGAGGTCAGTCCAGAATCGCTCCCACATCAGTGCAAAGTAAGGTCCATGAGCCCTCGGAACTATCAAATATGCAAGGAACAGGTGAAACAGCTATTGGAAGCCGGTATCATCGAGG
Source organism: Prostheceraeus crozeri (assembly GCA_907163375.1). Taxonomy (NCBI): domain Eukaryota; kingdom Metazoa; phylum Platyhelminthes; order Polycladida; family Euryleptidae; genus Prostheceraeus; species Prostheceraeus crozeri. The sequence goes on from CAJQUW010010129.1 coordinate 5,081, forward strand.
CATCTAGGTCCCCTTGGAGGCATGCTCCGCTTATTGTCCCTAAGCGCTCAGGTGGCTATCGAATGGCTATTGATTATAGGCCGGTGAATAGCCTGACTAAAGGTGATGCTTACCCGATTCCAAATGTACAGGAACTTTTGCAGCGTTTAGAAGGTTGTTGTGTGTTCTCTACACTTGACTTTTCACAGTTCTATTACCAACTGCCGCTACACCCATCAGATAAAGAGAAAACCGCATTTTATGCGGTCGGCAATTTATACCAGTTTCGGAGACTACCGTTTGGACTCAAAAATGCCGTAAGTTACTGCACGCGTGTAATGCATGAACTCTTCCACGATATAACAGGTGTGTCAGTATATGTTGATGATATCCTCATTCACGCCAAGAATAAGGCAGATCACGATAAGGCATTATCTGACGTTTTACGAAGAATTCAAGATAGCAATTTAAGCTTGAACATGCAGAAATGCTCTTTCCATAAAAGCAGTGTATCATACCTAGGCCATAAGATCAGTGACGGGAAAATTACCCCCGATCCAGAGAGGACGACAACCATAAGGCAGTTCCCAACGCCGAAAACTCCGAAAGAGTTACAGCGTTTCCTGGGAATGTGCAATTATTTCCGAAATTACGTCCGAGACTTTGCCTCAATTTCTAAAGATTTGCACGATTTGGCATCAGGAAAAGAAATCACATGGACAGATGCGACGTTACTAGCATTTAATAAGCTCAAAGATCAATTGTCTGATGGCGTTTTGGTCCTCCCGAGGTCTGAAGAGGAATTAGTGTTGAGCACAGATGCATCAAATGATTGTGTAGGGGCTTGCCTCATGACCAAAGCGGGACAGCCAGTTTCATTCGCATCGAAGAAGCTCACCGAGACAGAGACACGTTGGAGTACTATCGATAAGGAGACGTTCGCGATTGTATGGGCCATGCAGAGGCTGAGATCTTTCTTAGTTGGGAAAAGATTCACGGTGTTGACAGATCACCAACCCTTGAAATACCTTTTACAAGCAGATAGCGTCAGTTCCAAAGTTCATAGATGGAGAGTGTTGGTTTCTGAGTTTGACTATGATGTTAAATACATCCCAGGGAAAGAAAATGTTGTAGCGGATGCGTTATCACGAGTTTATTCGATTGCCGAGGTAGATGAAGATGGAGAAGTTTCGGTCGAGGTTGATGTTATCAGAAGGGCCCAGAAAGATGACCCAGAATTCAAGATTCTTTTCAAAGCAATTGATAGAAATGACAGTCGCCAACCAAATGGAGTGTCCCAGGAACTTTGGTGTTGTAAGAATGATTTATCAATCAAGAATGGAATTATTTACGTGAAAGACAAACTCCTAATTCCTCCCCGGAAACGAACTCAACTCTTGACAGCACTGCATTATGGACATCAGGGGATAGAGAACATGATACAGAAGGCGACGAGCACATATTTTTGGCCAAACCTCCGGCAAGACGTGCGACACTTTGTCCAACATTGTAGAATATGTTCAATGATTAAACCTAAGTTCGTGAACGCGCAGCTGAAACCATACCTTTTAGATGCCCCTCTTCAGATGATTGCAACAGATTACATTGGACCGCTTCCATCAGATGGAGGTTATCAATATATTTTGGTAATCATGGACGCTTTCTCTAGGTTTCCTGAGGCCTACCCAGTGAGGGATATGTCTGCACGAACGCTTATTGATAAATTTCGGGATTTCTTTTCACGGTATGGGTTTCCTGACGCTATCCTGTCTGATAATGGCACACAATACAGAAGCAAGGAATTTTTGAACTATTTACGCAATTTCGGAGTTAAGAAATTATTTACGAATACTTACAGGCCTAGCTCAAACGGTTTGTGCGAAAGGTTTAACGGGACGCTACAGAAGAAGCTTAAATGTTTGTTACTCGAACAAAGATTGGAAAGCAGTAGCTGGAGACATGTTTTGCCGACCGCCTTAATGGCAATAAGAAATGACATACATGCAACAACAGGGTACACACCTAGCGAGCTTTTTTTAGCCTTTAGAGTCAAGGACCTCTCACTCCCACCCCTTAGCGACCGATACCTTTCTCCGCAGCCCTTCGGTTCTGCCGCCCAGAACATTGCTAAGCGTAGGCATAGAGCAGATGCATATAGACGTTATGAAAATAGGCAATTCCCTCCCGGCTCAGAAGTACTTGTCAAATCTCCAGTAGTCAAGAAACTTGAGGCACCAGGAACTACGGCTGAAGTTGTTAGCCAAGTTGATAGACATACAGTCATGGTTAAGGAAGGGGGTAGGATTAAGAATGAATCGACTGCTAGGTTATCACCTTTGCCCGTCAAGAATCGTATGATGTCCGAAACTAAAACGGAGGAGGCGGAAGAACGGATCATACTCGATAGTGAACGACTATCGCCGACCGTCGAAAGGAGATGGGATCGAGTGAACGAGGAAGGTGCAAGAAGTGAAGACCGACCAGAGACAGGAAGGACTGGTGAAACGCGAAATCAGGAGAGAAGAAATCCAAGACCACAGAGGAGCCGCAGGGCGCCGTCGCGCTTCCGAGACTTTGAGATGACCTCGAGTGACATTAATGTCGAGTGATAGTGAGTCTCATTAATCGAGTGACATCGCTGTGTATAGTGATGGTGTGATTCTCACTAAGTGATTGATTTATGAGTGTTCGCCTTTTCAGCCTCTTTGCTGTCTTCTCCATTAGTGATTGGACTCTTTTCGAAAGAAAGGGCGAGTTGTGATGTTTATCTGTACTAAATATATATGTTATCATGGATTGTAAACATTTGAATATGTGTTTCAATCGAAAAGTGAACTTTCGAACTGGACTCTTGACTTCTGTATATTTCAACATGTACCTTTTATAGAAGAGTCACATCTTGCATTCAATAGATTCACCTGTTAAGCACAGAAAGCCAATAAGTACCTATATGATAAACTGCTGATATTTTATTCTACACATTTACACATTACACATCACAGGGAAGATAGAGAAGAAGTCAAGCAGGATTTACAAAATGAAGTCAAAATACGTCTCGATTCGTCCACCTGGATTTGCTACAAGATATTCCGTTCGGCGGGGTGGCGCAGATAGCAGCGGCGTTTCCGCGATGAATCGCAAGTGATATGAGTTGACGAGGCCATCTTGACACTCTAGGATCGCCAGTGTTCTTTGTAATGAGGCGTCCAAGATCTTTGAGGAAGGCCGATCCAACTTCGCCAATTATACACCGGAGGTTTCGACCGCAAGTGGTACAAACATATATTTCTGAGCCTGGTGTTTATATCTAATTATTTTCCGCTCTCCTGCATTTCGTTCTCCGGATCCTGGAGAAGTAGAATTCTGCATGATGTTAGAGACAGCGTATAAGTATCCGAGCAGATGGCGTCCCAAGTTAGACATTTTCCAAGTTTGAAAAGGAAAATGGAAAGGCCATCACGTCTCCGTCCATCTCCGCGGTCGAGTCCGACAGGTTCCAGGACTGACGGGATACCTGCGCTTGCCAGGCTACACTTCACAGCATCATTAAGGTTGGCGGGGCGTGAGAAATGTCCTGTGCTGAGGCGACAGGAAAATCCGTGGTGCCCAAAACTGTTGACCGGATGATTACAATGCCTGCAGTTGTGCGGTTCGCAGATAGAACAGCCAAGACGAAGGAATAACAATACCGGTTCGAACGGAGTCCTTTTCCAAGAGATTTCCAAAAGTTTGGAATAGGGAGAGCTTGCAACCAGGCTCCAGCATGGGGCTATGCCGCCGAGAGAAGTCGAGTTCGATTGATTTGGTTCGCGTCGGCGAGCAGACCAGAAAAAGTCTCAATGCAGAGGTGGTCATCCCATTCGCGTTGCAATACAGAATCGCTACAATTAGGAGATGCACTATTATCAGAACCAGGTATGCTAGCGTCGAATTGATCCAAAGCTTTCCTCAAAGAAATTGATGAAAATTGTTCCTCATAGCCGGGACACAATTCGGCCATCAAATCTTTAGAAGAAAGAGTCGATGAGATGAAACAAGGAAGGGCAAGACTGCGTACGCTCCTTACTCATAACCCTCCTAATCGGATAGGAAGCGATGCTTGGGTCCAGGCTTTTCGCTTTTCGCTGATATCAACGTCTGATATTGTGCTCAATGTTTTCTTTATAATTTTATCGATTGATTCAAGTGCATCTTCATCTAGGAACAACGGTGACGATCTCATCAGAAAATTCAATCGTGGGGCAGATCTATAGTCTATCAAAAGGAAAAGGGCAGGATGACTGTCCAAATGAGTAAGTCTGTCACACGGGAGCTCAATTTTGTTTTTTGCTTTGTCCATTGAGACGCGAAGGTTGTCAGGATGAATCGGTGCGCCCAGTAGGGAAAGTGATTCGGGTACAACTTCCGTGATTTCTGGAATGACTTCCCGTACTGATTTGATGGTTGCATTTTTGAGATCAGCAGATTCAAGATAAAACAATTCACATTTCCGTTGGTTTAGCTGCAAGCCGATGGAAGGTAGTGTAGTTATCAAGAGTTTTAGATCGGGCACGACAGCTTCAGGATTACCGGCGATAGTGGCATCATCAAGGTACCAGACATTGAATTTACTTTTTACTGCACGTGCGCAGTGATCAATTGCCAATGCAAAACCGGCTGGTCCTAAAGGATCTCCTTGCTGAACGCCACTATAAGAATTGATGATGTGGTCGTTGATACGCAGTGGAGTTGGTAGGCGAAAAGCTTGATGAACGAGTAGGAATACCTCAGGACAACGAGCTTTGTATTGCTGATGAACCACATCACGTCTAATGGTGCTGAAAGAGTTTTTAATGTCAAGCTTTATTACTACTTTGCATTCTCTCGTTGCGCTATGCCTCTCAATGAATTCTCTGGTGGCATGCACAGCAGCCTTGCATCCTAGTTTATTTTCGACACCCAGCTGGATCGGTCGAAATTGTGCTCCTAAGGTTTCGAAAATGTGTTTAGCAGCTACGTGGCTAGGAAGACGACGGCACACCACACTTCCAGTGGCAATTGGCCTTGCTCCACCATCGCCAAATAAAGCATTTGGACTCGATCTGTTCAGGGATTTCGCCTCTGAAAAAGAGTTTGTCAAGTTCGATAGAGTATGTCAAGAGAGATAGACAAGTGAAATCCTGTCTCTGCAGTCTTCTGAGATAAACGTTAGTGTAGGTACTTAGTTGTACGTAGTACGGTGCAATGGTCTGATTCCATGAAGTTCTGCAGCTGAGAATAGAGGCATTGAATTTACAGCATCCCTCAAGGCATCTGAACTGATTTGTAGTGGTTGTATTGGATCGCAATCAATTACTGGTGGGATCACTTCGTCAATTGGTGAAGGAGGGTGCTTGTACTTTAGAGAGGAGATCACATTCGGGGAACTTCTAAGCGAGCTATCATTAGATGTCAACAAGCGTAGAGCGGCCTTGATGTCACCGTCAGCTAGTTTTTTAAAAACTCTACGATTGAAATTATGTGAAATACTTTTTGAGTGCTTGGAATACTGATTAACAGGAATTGAGGTCTCAGATGGGAGTCTGGCATCAGAAGTCCCGTTGATACGTCTTTTGATAATGGAGGCGAGTGACATTTGCTTTTCTTTGTTTGATTTGTCAGTTGTTTGGAGAGTGCGATAAGCAAAAGACAGCAATTTCCACCAGCTTTCTTTGGACGCTGAAGCTAAAAAGCATCATCAATTAGTCTTGATAATGTTAATGCTACTAGAATGCAAGCACCTTTTGGTATGTGCTTCAGAATTTTGATCTCCGATCGTAGTTTGGAGAGACGTGATGAGCAAAAGTTCGCTGAAGTTTTTGGAACACCGAACGAATCAGTAGGGCAGTTGCGGGAGTCATTTAGAGTTTGCTTTCTATTAGGGTCTGTAGCAAGGCAGTTGCGACAACGCCAAGCAGAAATTATGTTGGTCTGTGAACGAGCTAGCTTGGCACAAGAAGTATGCCAACGTAATGAACACTTTTGGCAGGTAATTGCGGATTTAATTCTGCATCGGTTCTGACATCCAACACAAGAAAGATCGGATTGCATTTCCTTGACGTCGACTTTGATGTGCAGAGATGAAGTTGAAGGAGTTGTATTCGAAGTTTGTATTGCTCTGTCGCTATTTTCTTGAGTAGCTGAATCTACACAGTCGTCAAATTTTGGAAAATCGGTGTTTGCTTGGCATTTCACATTGCATCTAAAACCACATATTTTTCTACTGGTATTGGAGCGTCTTTGTTGTTCGCAATAACACTGTCAATTATTTTATCCAAATTAAAAGACTTCTCTGTCCCTTCTTCTGTCATTATTCAAGCAGCATCTAATTAATTAAACGTTTAATGTGCTGCACACATCAAATCAGTAATATAGAAATTTAGATTTTCATAGAAGTCACCAGTACCTTAGCTAATTAGAATGTATCCAGGAAAATACACGATGTATACAGGAATTAGTGAAACAAATATATTGTACTTTTGTATTCGACATGTTTGTACGCATGTTTGTACATAGAAAGGTGTAATAATATCTGAACCGAAAGATTGCAACCGAAGAAACATCATCTACAAAATCAACTCCAACAAGTGTGATGAATTTTATATTGGCAGTACCCTTCACGTCCGCTTCAAAGAACATACGGCAAATCTTTCATCTTCCGTATTTAAGCATCGCAAAACGTGTCAAGTACAACATTCCGACCTCAATATTGACATTCTGGCTCACGATCATGATAATACAAATTTAAGACTACATGAAGCATTCATTATTAATAGGCATAGACCTAAAATAAATAGTAGAGCTGGACTTGTCAGTTACCATGATTTCCTTTTTTACTATTGATAACTTCTCATTTTTTTCACTACCTAATCTACCATAGAATTCATCAATCGTGTCAGGCCAATTTTTGCTACTGGAAAAGATATGTAATCCAGTACAACCTGCTCATATCTACATCCTATCATATCATATCATTGTAAATTGCCATATCTTTTCATATCATTGTAAATTATCATCATCTCACTGTAAATATCATTTTCAAATTCCTCATATTTCAAACTTCCACTAATCCTAGTCTTTTGTACCTGAAGATGATTACTGGATGGTAATCGAAAAATTTTGTACATCATAACTTATAACAATAATTAACATCTAAAAAATTCCTGGCTCTTTCCAACTCAAAAATATCAGATCATGGCTAGCCAGGGCATCTTCCAAGGAAGTCTATGTTTCGTGAAGGCAAAAAATCGACGAAGTCATTATCTATGACTAGTCTATTTATTGTAAATCCCCGAGCGCTTTCGCGGCCTCTTTTCAAGGGGTGTACGGCCGCATTGATAACATAGCGATACAACAGACAGTAAATAAAGCTCTCATCAGAACATGCAATGGTGTGGACAATAGAAATGACGTCATAGTGTACAAATACCAGAAGGACAGCCCTAGAAGAAATAGCAAAACATAGTCTTCACAGCAAGTAGTAAGACAGAAAGCAAATTATTTACAAGGAAAAAGTAATAAAAGAAAAATAATAAAGCGAGAAAAGTACAAATAAAATCACCAAGGTAGTCTCAAAGAATACTTCAGTTCCTTCTGGACATACAGAGGAAAGTACACCCTTGAAAAAGAGGCCGCGAAAGCGCTCGGGGATTTACAATAAATAGTCATGGATAATGACTTCGTCGATTTTTTGCCTTCACAAGCTGATTTGGGCTTCATCATGTTTTAAAGTCTATGTTTCATCTGATTAACTTTTCACAAGAAATCTAATCAAGGGCTTCAAATCATAGCCTTGCATGGACATTGTACGTAATTGAGCAATGGTGCAATGTGGAAAACAGAAGGCAACAATGAAGATATATTACCTTTCAAATGACAGCCTAAATCGTCGGCGCGCAGCGCCAGACGATTTAGTCTGATCATTTGAAAGGTAATTATGCATTGTTACCATAGAAATTAACAATACCATAGAAAGTCTTAGGATGGAAATTGCATGAAAATTACGGCACACGCCTGGGGAACTTAGCTTGGGTAAAATGCAGATTTTGCGAACTGGCTTTCTTGTTTTCTGGTTGGCATTTTCAATCATCAAGTCAATTTGTGATCTGGATTGTTGCCCCTTGTCCAAAGATGATGTATACAAAATCAATAGTGAAATTACAAAATAGTGCAGCGACAGGATGACAAAGAAGGAAATCCGCTCTGTATGGTCATCATTTTGAAATATCGCTCCTATAATCAATCAAGAGTATAATCAGACACATATGCAACTTGTAATGTCAATTTACAGAGCATGCATTGCTCCAGCTTGAAATCAGAGGCCAAGAAATCTTACAGTATTCATTTTATTTTGAAGGATTCCCCTGTTCATTATATTTGAACAATTTTCAAAACCTTTGCATGCTTTCGAATATGAGTCTCCATGATATCATCACACTATGTCATATTAATCATTTAGTGATTAATTGAAAAGTTCCAACAACATTTTATTGATCTGATAAATGTCTGTCGCAAAAGAAGCTTTCGATGTGTTTATTCCAGAAGAGCGCTAGGTTTCTTAACCGCTAGAAAGAGAAATTATCCAATAATTAGAATTTTTATCTTTGAATTCTTGAAATGTTCTTACAACCAGTACACCGACTACTTTCGATTATGACTCTGTGAACCAAATTTCATTTCGTATTCCAGTGTTGAAAACTTGCAGAATAGTTGTTAATCACTGCTTCAAATAGACACAGTGTATATATTTTTTATTTTAACAACCCCTTTCTCCCATATAAATGGGGTAGGGGGGATTCATACAAACAAGATAAAAAGGAGACAGTTCATATACATCATAAAATTCATGGAAACACAAACTAGCTACAGTCCACAAACCATCAGGGTAACACCGCATGAAACGATATCAGGAAACACAGTCAGGTAAAATGTCAGTCGCTCCATACTTCAGCCACCTCCACCTTGTGCACAGTTCTCCGCCATACGACTCTGTCTTCTGCGTCGCTTCTCCAACTTCTCCAATCTTCCTCCGCTTTCTGGAAATCTCTTTTGACACAGTCACTCCAACGAATTCTCGGTCTTCCTCTTCTTCGCACACTCATTTCTTGCTCCATTCGCCTGGGTAGCCTCTGCTCATTCATTCTTGCCACATGTCCGGCCCAAGATAGTCTCTTTCCCACAATCTTCTGAGTCATCGTTCGTTTCAGTCCGACTTCGAGGACTGCTGGAATGACACACACCTCTAACACTTTCCGTCTGATATCTTTGCTGATCCTTCTGTCTCCCAACACTCCTCCCACTTTCTGATAGGCTCCGACCCCTGCTCTAATTCTCCTATTCACTTCCATTTCGCTCCGCCCATCTTCCACTACCACACCTCCCAAGTACTTGAAACCCTTTGTCTGCTTTAGCTGAATTCCTTGCACCTCAACACTTATGTCCTTTGGCTCCTTTCCGACCCACATTACTTCCGTCTTATCCAAATTGATGCGCAGCCCATGCCTTTGGAAATTCTGCGCCCACTTTTCCAGTTGATCTTGTAGCTCCACCTCGTCTTTCGTTATCACAGCTAGATCGTCAGCATACATTATCTTGTTCATTGCATCATGTTCTTCGCTTTTCCTTGACAACAATTCCATAATCAGAATGAACAAAAATGGACTTAAAGCACTTCCTTGTCTGAGCCCTGTTTTTATTTGGAAATCTTCGCTGATGTTATCTCCAACTATCACTGCCGCTCTGGTTCTTTCGTACATCTTTTCGATAAGTATCACCTCTTTCTCTGCAGCATTTAACCATCTCAGGGTTGCCACCACTAGGGGTCTAGGGACGCTGTCATAAGCTTTCTCTAAATCTACGAATCCTATCGCTATGTTTTCTTCTCTTTCAATCGTCTTCTCCATCTTCTGTCTCACCGCAAACATACCATCCGATGTACTTCTACCTTTTCTGAAACCTTGCTGCTCCTCTCCAATTTCGTGTTCCACTTGTGATCTCAGCCTTCCGTCGATTATGCGCTCCAACAATTTCATCACTTGACTTAAAATAGTGATTCCTCTGTATTTCTCAGGGTCCTGTCGACTTCCTTTTCCTTTCTAAATGGGGACAATCAAACCCAGCCTCCAGTCCTCTGGGATTTCCCCTTTTTCATAGCACAGCCGAAAAAGTCTAGCTAGCCATTCAATACCTGTTTTCCCCGCTGCCCTCAACATTTCGGTCGTTATTTCATCCTTGCCAGTTGCTTTTCCTGTCTTCATCTTTCTCAATGAGGTCTCGATTTCTTCTGTCTTGATTTTCTTCTCTACCGTCTTCGATCTCACACTACAAGGAAGTTCAACTTCTCTGCGCCCTTCGTTGTTCAGCAACTCTTGAAAATACTCTTTCCACACCTTCGTGATATGCTGCGGACACGAAACAATCACTCCGTCTTTGTTTCTTACATCCTGGACAGCCACCACATCCTTCTCTTCCTGCTCCCTTGCTTTTGCGAGTCGGTAAATTTGTTTTCTTCCTCTATCATTCTCTATTGCTTCATACAGCCCTCGCTCTGCCTCTTCTTTTGCCTGTGCCACTACCTTCTTTGTTTGATTCTTGATTTCCCTATACTTTCGTGTTAAAACCATCACACGCTTTCTACCTCCTTCCAGGCTGTTCTTTTCTCTTTCGTCACCTTTCTGACTTCTTCATTCCACCACCATTGCTGTTTTCGACGGCCCCCATTCTTTCCATTTGTCCTGCCGACCACCTTCTCTGCTGCTCCGATGAATGCTTTTCTGAACAGATCCCACTCCTCTTCGATTTCGCTCAGTTTACAGAAGGCATCATTGATCTCACCTTCGTATTCTTCTAACTTTTTTCCCTTACATCTCCACCACCTGATGATTTTCCTTCCCATTCGTTTCTTTTCTTGCCTCTCCGTATACCGTAGCGTCTAAGCCTGTGGCTTGTGCTGAGTTGTCACGTGTTCACCGGCTAGCACTTTGCAGCCCTTGATCCTCCACCTCTGGTTCTGTTTCATTACAATCCAATCGATTTCGGACCTGTGCTCCCCACTTCTGTATGTGATCTTGTGCGATTCTCTTTTCTGGAAGAACGTCTGAACTATGGCCAACCCATTTCTTTCGACCAGCTGCTCCCATTCTCTGCCCTCAACATTTCTCTCTCCCCATCCGAATTGACCAACACTCCTCTCTTCCCCTTGCATCCGTTGCCCGATATGCGCATTGAAATCACCTGCTAAACAAAATATTTCATCTAAAAATGCTTCAAATAGACACAGTGTATATTAATCCATGGAAAATTAGGCTATTTCATTTGAAACAATGCCACCATCTCACTTAAAATTCTCTTCATGAAAATCCTGCAATTTGCTGTCAACAACTTTCACAACCAGCTTGGCAATTAGTTTGACTACGATATAATGTTTTAGATCGAAAATGATCTACAAGCCATAGATTTTTCATGTGCCATCATTGTACATAGGCAAGATATCAAACTTCCACTATAGTGTACTGTTATCTACTTCTATGATTGTTACTGAACTAAAAATCTATGACATCAAAAATCCAAGATTTTGATCTGTAAATGACTAAACTCTATGATGATTTTCATAACCCATGCAGCTCAGAACATTAAAGCATGTCAAGCATGAGATATCTACTAATCATAATTGTAAACCATAGGAATCTCCTCAATGCCATTTTTACTGGGAACGCGAAGATGGATGGTGAAATGCTCCTACCTCAATGGTATTACATAGCAAATTAGACGGCCTTAATCATATCATTAAGACCGTCTAATTTGGAATTGGAGATAAACGACTTTCATACTGTAGAAAAATGACATGTGAAATATAAGCTGACAACCCTACTTACTCCTTACTCAGTAACAATGTGTCCCGTAATGATGATTTCTCTATCTATGCATGTGAAAGATATTTAAGAAATCTCAATCAGCGTCTATCTACATGTATATTCATAGCATTGCTGCACAGTTCCATGGAAATCCATGCCAGTTCATTTCAATTCCGCACAATAGTATTAACATAGATTTTTCGGGCAATAATGTAGAACTTGAGGGCTCAAATGTCCTACATTGTTGCCCTCAAAAATCCATGTTACTGTTATATTGTCGAGTGGCTGCAATACACTGTAAACCGTTGATTGACAATTGACAGACATTTTTCCTACAAAATCTATTTTGTCGGTAATTGTTAGTTCTTGTAGGATGATTGTCGCTGAACACCTACAATATCTGACAAAAAGAATAACAATGAATTATAGCTTAAATTTTATCAAAAATGTAGGTAATCAATTAAATTATGTCAAAATAAATCATGGTTTTACCACACAATAATGCAGATTGCCCAAAAGTCAAGCAACACTAATCGAAAAAATCAATCAATATTCAACAGTTTTTGTCTAGGTCATTAGCATGCAAAGTATCTGTTTCGATGTCGGTGGAGAACCTACAAATTCGTCGGATATCGCGGGATATTGGAGGTGACAATCGTCGGTTGATTTTGTCAGTAATTTTGTAGAATAATTGTCGGTCTACGGTTCACAGTGTAGGTACATCGTGTGTGATAACTAATCAACATAACTATACACTGTACAGAAACGGTAAAAAAAGATGACGAAATGATGTCTGCAGAGTTATTAGAAAATCAGTTACTTTTTGGGATTTTCAAGTTTGCAAACTTCAAAATCGCAAATTTGAAAATTTGGCATTTTTAAGGCAATGTATCAACTTTGCAGATCTAAAACCATTGATCGACATCATTGTATTTGCATGTAAACATGGAAACTTCTGACAATGCACTGTGACACTGTAGTCTACCATTGATGTCAATAGATATACAGGGTGTCCGAGAAAGCCGGAATTTTGAAGTCGCTTGACTTTTAAAATGAATATCTACATGAGAAAGCAACAAACTTTTTATCACCAACCATGTTATGTTACGCAGCATAAAGAGGAATTTACGAATATAACAATAAGAAGCCAGTATTTGATGATTAAAATGTTTAAATCAGGCGTTCGAAATGATTGCCTCAATCACTGCAGTCAATCGCCGAATAATATCGAAACCAACAGCGGCAAGTTCTTCGCGTGTGACTTCATTGCAGATATCAGTGATCTTCTCACTCAACTGGTCCAGAATTTGTGGCTTGTCATGATGGTATATCTTCGCTTTCATCCATCCCCAGAACCAAACGTCGAGAGGATTCAAATCAGGTGAACGTGGGGCCACTCTCGGTCACATCCTCGACTTATCACGCGATCACCAAATGTCTGGACGAGGAAGTTTCTTACCTTTGTTGCTAAGTGGAGTGGGGCACCATCTTGCATAAATATGCAGGAGGACAATTTGCGCTTTTGCGCAAGTTGAGGATGCACCTGCTCCTTAAGCATGTGGAGACATGAATCAGCTGTCACTGTGTTGGAGAAGAAAAAAGGTCGTAGTCAAAACCTAGCAGAAAATCCCATCCAGACACATAACTTAGGTGAATGATGTGAAGGGATTTTGAGATGCATGTTGATGGCTTAACATCTGACCAGATGCGGCAATTGAGCGTATTAACGATCCCATCGAGTGAATAATGCGCCTCGTCAGATCAGACAATATCATCGACTACATTTTGATTGTCGAGAAGCCATCTCACAAACTCTCAGCGCTTTGGCTTTTCGGCCGGCTCAAGTGCTTTGCACGGCTTGTAATTTGTATGAGTAGAGCCTAGTTCATACCGAAGGATTTTATGGACACTAGTCTTTGAAATGATACCAACCTCTTCAGCCACTTTGCGAACTGACGTGACTCCCAGCATTGATTTTGAACTAGTCTCCTCGACGACGCGATTCACAGTTGCAATTGTCATGTCATCCATTGTAGGACGGCCACTGCGAGGTTTATCCTGAACGCTGCCAGTTTCTTCAAACTTTTTGATGATATTTGTAATCGATGTTATAGTAAAAGGATCATCATGAATGCGTCTTTGAGTCTTAAACCTTCGAAGAGCAGCTATGCCACTTCTATTGCATGCATAGAAGCACTGAACTATCTCTATCCGAGTCTGAAGATCGATTGTGAATAAGATGGGCAGCGATCGTACCACTTCACAGTGAGATTTCGAACATAGCATGAGGAAACTCTATGATGCAGACTAAACCATTGGTTGACACACACGTTTTTGTCATTGGTTAGCGAAAATATCACGTCATAGATATACATGTAGTCCGGCAGCCAGAGCGAGTTTCTGCAGGGAACGAGGCCGAAAATGAGACTTTTACAGAATGATGTACACCCTATGCCTACTACGAATCTGCACGTCTGCCAACTTCTAGTTAGTTCCTCTTCTTGTCAGACACGATCATAGAAATAAACTGTTTATCTGAAGTTCGCTAGAATGGAAATTGACTCAAGGTCGCGGCACATCCGAAGGAACTAAGTTGGGGCATGAAGAACCAATTAAAGGCTTCGATTTACTCATGTGACTGATTCTAACCCAATGATACAAAAGTTGGCAGGTGCATCTAAGTGAAAATGCGTGCGATTTTTGTGCCGTTATTGTGCATTGCATGAAGCTTAATTTCCATTCTAGAGGTTTTATTGTTGTCAATTTCTATGGACACGATCAAAGAAAAACACATGTGAATCCAATGGTACGCAGATTTCAGTTTTTGGTTAAAATGAAATTTTCTATGTTTCCGCTTATCAACTGGAAAGTATCAAGTCTAGAGTCATAAATTTTGACATGAAATGTCTTCAGGTCATTTCCTATCATCTGTATATGATATCATCATGCTTCTGATCGGCTATATATGCGATAATGTGGTTCAATGTGGATAAAGTGGCCCAACATATTGGTCCAACATACAGTAGGAGGCTTGTCAAATTTGAATGCATGTAGTTTCATAGATAGTTTCATATAGCTCATGAACCTGATAAGAAATAACCTGAAGACATCCCATGTCAAGAACTTTGGCTCTTGACTGAGTATTTTTACCGTATAGGCGAAAACATAGAAAAAATCATTTTGACCAAAAACTGTAATCTGCCTCCCATTGGATTAACATGTGTTTTTTCTTTGATCGTGTCTGACAAGAAGAGGAACTCACTAGAACTCGGCAGACGCGCAAATTCGTAGAAGGCATAGATAAGGTGTACAGCATTCTGTGAAAGTCTCATTTTCGGCCTCGTTCCCTGCAGAAATTCGCTCTGGCTGCCGGACTAATATGGGATATGGTAATTCTATGCCATGAAGGCTGATTAATTTGACGTTCTCAATTGAAGATGATACGATATGAATCATTCAATGACTAGGCATGTCGTCATGGCTGGTGATGAAAGTTTCATAGAATTGAATAGGGAAAATGTTGAGCTCTGTCTCCTGGGCAAGGTTAATTGACATAATTGACAATAAGGCTAATGGACTTAAACATTTACTGAAACTGAAATGAATTCACCAAAGCTTAGGAACTATAATTGTATATTTAATATTCATTACAAAATTGACTGCATACAGAATGTAAAATTTAAGCAGTTAAATAATCGAATATTCATTTCTTATTGTTAGATTCGTGAATTCCCCTTTATGTTGCGTAATATATAATGATTTGTGACGTAAAAGTTCATTGCTTTCTCATGTAGATATTCAATTTAAAAGTCAAGCGAATTTACGGACACCCTACAATGTCACTACGATGTTACTAGCAATGTCACCAGGGTGTCTATGATCCCTGATGTCACTATAAAGAAATCTATTGTTATTCTGAGCGGCATTAGATCTTCAATTGTCTTTTCGAATGACTGTGTATGGCTAGCATGTCGAGAGAAGGTTTGAATTACCATGTCATCGATATGTGGGATGCCTGCATGAAACAGCTTCACCTGTTGCCGAAAGGCCTTGTGTTCCGCGATCCACTATTAACTCATGGATCAAAATATTTAGCAGCGTGGACACTTGCGATTTTACAAAAGGTATGAACGCCCACGAAAGACGTCTTAGAGGAATGATCGCCTTTCTAAAGTTAAATCGATTTTCCTACATCAAGACAGCTTCATTTAGTTTGGAATGAATCAGTGACGTCTCAGACACTTTGGAATCGTTTGCATTCCGCTGGCATTTGCTCCTACCGACCCAAGATCTGCCCATCTCTCTCTCTCTCTCTCTCTCTCTCTTGCTCTCCTTGTCACCGCGTAAGCCGACTAAATTGGCCAATGAATCGTATTCATTTTCGAGATCGCAATGGTTAAGAATCGCATTTACTGATGATTCAGAATATTTTCTGAAACCTACTGACGGCCGTGTATGTGTCTTTAGGATACCGGACAGTCTATGGTATCTGGCTATGGTAAAGAGAGCATCATTCAGGTTTCATAAGAAGCATCTGGTCATGCTTGGGGTGCAATCTGCCACAGTGTGAGGTCACCACGGAGTAAGTATGTAGTAAGTAGATCGTCGACTCAAAAAGTATCTGTATTTAATGAGCATTTTTATACGAAAAGATTCAGTTTTTTACGGACATTACGCTCCTGCGGTTCAAAAAATTATTTGAGCAGTTTTTAAAAAGCTAATTTTTTCATGTTTATATATTAACAAGATGAAACCACTTTAGAAGTAGTATGACACAAGTTGAATATCTAAAGGAATGAATATTTTCTAACAAGCATCTTAATTATGCGGAAATTCAGCTGATCAAGGAAATTTATAAACTGTGATATAATGCTTTCTTGTCTGAAATTTCTAGCTTTCCATTCAGTTTTCATCGTTGTGATTTTATGATTCACTAAATTCATGCTTCATTTCTTGAGTCAATCGAAAAGACAATTGAAGATCTAATGCCGCTCAGAATGGCCATGGATTTCTTTACAGTGACATTGCTAGTATATCTATTGACATCAGTGGTAGACTACAAAGTCAACAAATATTTGGAAAATATATGGTAAAATCCAACAAAAGTCCCTTTTTTGTCCACTCAAAAATTCTCGGAAATTTGATTTCTTTTGCTCCTGGTTGTGTATTTGGTTTTCGTAAGATACATTATGTGTGCTAAACCACAATCATATTACTATTTGGAGATCTGTGGCCGAACTTCTGATATGATGGCGTCCATGTGATAACGCTGTTGCGTAGGTGATAACTGAAAGTTAATATACATCCGTATACGCAGGCACGTGGGAACAGGGCCTAGGGAAGGCTAACATTTTCATTCGCTCTCGCTACACGTGTGACATTTTCAGCCAAACGCATTGATTAATCATGGGATACAATTTATTGATATTCTATATCAAATATTTTAAAGAAAAAGAAGACGAGGTCAATAAAAACATATATTGGAAAGCTTTCGACAAAAGTAATTTTCAATCCAAAAGTAACAACAATCTTAAACCAAGCAAAAAGGAAAGAAGGAATCTAATCTAAGTCATCATATCTAAAATTTAAACGCTGATACAGAAAGCAGACATTATGTAAAAATGTGAAGCATCAATTAAATCCATCAGCTTGTGACATCAAAATAGAAATGTTTCAGAAGTTTTTTGCCAATGTCTATGAATGTAAAGTCTGCGAGAGAAATTTCATCAAATCTCAAAGACCCAGTATTAATGTTATGTACATTTGATACTACAGCATTCTTTAGATATCTTGTCCATTTTTCATAGTGTCTGCTTCTTGTATCAGCGTTTAAATTTTAGATATGATGACTTAGATTGGATTCCCTCTTTCCTTTTTGCTCGGTTTAAGTTTGTTGTTACTTTTGGATTGAAAATTACTTTTGTCGAAAGCTTTCCAATATATCTTTTTATTGACCTCGCCTTCTTTTTCTTTAAAATAATTCAGGTCAATGGTGAACCGTATTTATATATTCCGTATACATATATATATGAACATATTTACTTGATATTCTAGAATGATTTATTTTTCATTATCGTCGCCGTGTATGTACGTGTTTATTGCCTTTCTACGTGTAAATCAGGTGGAGCTCAGTACAGCGATCTCAGAATTACAAAGCCCCTCTCCAACCAAACGCCTCATACTGTCCAAGCTCCTAAATTAACTAGGGCTGCGATTGTTAATGGAGTGGCTGTAAGAGCTCATTAAGAAGGAAGAGAATCTCAATACTTTTGATTAACCGCAAAAATAGTCTTTCGTCGCTTGCGCATGACTATGAATATCTTGAGAATGTTCAAATTGACAAGATTACATCAAATTTGAAGATATCAAATCCTTGTTTCCATATGCCGTCGTGATTACCTGATCTGACTCATCCTTGACGAGAAAATCCTTCATGGCCATCATGTAATGCTTTAATATCTCTCGCAAAAAATATGGTACACCATCTTTTTCTCCTTCTCGGATCACGAACTTTAGGTACAAACCTTTTGTAGGGTTGTACTTTACTATGGCCACTGCTGCATTCGCCTATCTCTCCTGAAGCTTGCACGCTTCCTTGTCCTCAGCGTGACCGCTTCCATTTCTTAAAGGCCTACTTCCTGCGCTTGACGGACAGACACTTCACCCTGCTACCATCCGGCGTCCAAATTTCTGAATTTACCGCCTCTTGTAGAACCTCAAGTTTCCTTTCTAGTTTCGATCGATACTATAAGATAATATTTGCAGGCAAATTTACTCTTAATTGACTCTATCATGGTACTATTTTGGCACTTATTGATGCTCATATGAATAGATGAATATCAAATATATGAATCATAATGACATTGTGGGTTGTCTAAGTTTTATAGTCTACCTTTTGGTGTAATGTTTTGACTATGTACGTTTTTTGATCTTTTTGATAGAGTAAATAGGCGTAAACTGTGCTTCTTCAGTAAGTACAGAATGTTGAATGGGTTGCTGTGGTTTGGATTCCGCAGAGAACAACGCATTGCTTTCTTTATTTGACTTCCTCATTTAAGTTCAACATTTCAAGTAATAGAATTATAGAATAGTATAAACTACATATAAAAGTGTGGGATTGAACGTGGAAATGCCCTGTGTGCTGGCATATGGTATTCAAAAATAGCCACTTTGTCACAGGCTTGTCAGACCTACGAAAAAGGTCACTTGCAAAATGTAGGCCTACACTGCACTTATTTGGCTGTGTCCTACCAATGTGTACAAGTTATCTTTTATTGCTTGATGAGTTGGGTCATGTGTATTTTTAGCTTAATTACGCTTTATTGAACAATATACATACAATCCTTATTGAAGCCTTCTGCAATAGTAAGATTTAAAGCTTTTCAGACCTACATGTCAATTCTCGGGTTCTTTCGTGATAGAATGGAGTACCACACGAAGTGAAGAAAGAATTTTTGAATCAATCATCTAATTGATTCAAAATGCAACATTTGATTGCATTGTCGCGACATTGATTGCAACAACGTCGAATCATTGACGAAGAAATTGAAAGATGTTGACCAACTTAAGGATGTTGATGAAATGAAATGCAATTGAGATATTGAAGATGTTTAGATGAAGGTTATTTATGAAATGAAAATGAAATTTCATGACAGGATGTATGACAGGTGAAAATCCGGAACTTCATGACAATGAAATATGACTTTATGTGAGATCATCGCATTATCAATAATTTTTCTGATTATCTGATTATAGAGCAGATTGCGCTACATTTACAGTACTGCAAAAGAGTCTCTTAATTTTTATTTGTATTATCGATGTTTATATCCAATAGATAAATTCGAATGAAAGAACTTTGGTCGCACACGCTTGCTTGAATAGAAAACAAAGAATAAGATAATGGACCCATGCCATTTTGTTCTAGAGAATAGATTACTCCGATAGATTGTCCGTTGTCTATAAATCTTAAATTCATTCGGTTCAATAAGATATGTGAGACTAGAGACCCATATTATGGCATTTAACAGCTTGGGACCCTGAAGGACCCAAACTTCGTTTAACTATCCAACTGACGGTTAGTGAACGTCAGCATTAACTCGTGAATGAGATGATAAATATTTCCATCTAACTGCTCCTCTCTTTTTGTATAATCATTATGCTAAATATTCAATATGCATGCGATCATTCTACGCGAATTAAGCTGTATTTCTACACTTCTATCACAATGCACGTTTTGACTTAGTTGTCCTCTTTCTCCCCTTGCTTCTGCCATTTCATTCTTCACTTGTCCTCCATCATGCAGTTTCAAATATCAGTTTCATCCAAGACGCTATAGTAATGTGCAATGAGTATTATGTCTCCGTTACACGCATAAAAACGTGCTTCGTGACACCTACATTTTTAGCCCCCCCTACCATAAAATCAATCCCGCGTGCCTGTTTATACGTATGTTTCTATTTATTTTTTCTCAATAGTTATGCTGAGGACATGTACTCACAATTTGACATCTAACAGTATTCATGATGAATTCAGTAAGTTGACAATCTAGCAGGGATGCGCAGTCCCGGTGTCCTATTATCTTTGCTGGAGTCGGAGTTCTATCATTTGATAGGACTCCGGCCTATGACTAGACCCGACATATAATACAAGCAAATTATTTATCCTCTTGCATAGCTGTCACTGTATTGATGTCAACTTTCTCCGTCAAACAAAAGTCCACAGACACTGCTGCATGCAAAGCTTGCAATATTTGAGGGAATGAACCGTGAAAGTGAAAAAAAGGATTGTCTTTTCACTCGGCGATTTAGTAGAGAAGACAAGCCTTCCTAGCTTCGATCACACCTACGCACCAAAGGTCACATCAGACACAAAAATGAAATGCTGGTTTGTTTGAGAACATTACCTCTTACCCTCACGTTCATCGTGTGTGATGGTTCCTCCGAAGCGCATATCAAAATCGAAAGTGTATCTCATATTTTTTGGAGAAGGATGGAGATTTTCCTGCCTGGTAGAGACTGGAGAAAAACCGTGTGAAGCACACATCAACAAGATGGGAGGAACAGAATGGCATGCATCCAGGTAAAAGGTTAAAGCGACATTTGATAAACTTTCATCGAAAATGATTGATAATTGATACAGAAATGATCACTAAAGATAGCTTCAGATAAGCCTATAATTATCTATGATGTAGGTTGACATTTTTTTCAAAAAACTAGGCTATATAAACTTGCCACCCGGAGTCGGAGTCCTATCAACCCCCGGAGTCAGAGTCGGAGTCCTATCAAAATGATAGGACTCCGCATCCCTGCAATCTAGACCTAAGGAGCAATGCAAATAGGCCTAACAGACACACAAAAGAAATAAATAATCATAAATATTATTCATCAGCAAAGTATGCCATAATGTAGCCTACAATGTGCAAACTCAAGCTCATTGTCAAGCTTCATTTTGCCATTCAAGATAGACCTACTTAACCTACTCTACTATTTTGCGATGCCATTATTGTGATCCTTTATGATAGACACCATAACAATGGCATTTAATCCACAGTATCAAAATGCAGCTGAAGTGTCGCTTTCTGTTTTAGATACTCGGCCATACCTTTTATTCTACTATTTTCTTCTTATTTTGCGAAAAGCGCCTCAAAATAGGTATACAATTTTTAATTGCACGACATTCCGGAAGTTTTGGTCACGTACATATGAACCAAATCAGGCTTTAAAAACATCAAGGATCATAATATACAAAATCTAAATGTAGGCCCTAACTAATGCAAAATTTACAGAATTCTATCACTACAGAAGGAGGAAATACCTAAAGAAACGAGTGGCTGCCGATCTGTTTTATAAGGAAGGAAGCCACTCGTGCGCATTATTGTTCTTTGTTCTCATAACGCATTACTTTACGTCAACGACTGAATGCCGAGAGATCGTGCTTACTTGCTTTCCTAATGTTAAGTTCGGCAGTGACATCGTGATTATGCATCATGTCGACTGACAGACAGCTAGCTGTCTTGGAATAGGGTGAGAGAAAAACTGGACGATTTTCATATACATGTGATTGTTTTCTTTGTGCATAGAACTGTTCATGGAACACTCATTTGGAAACTGCAAATCAAATTAAGATCAGAGTGTCACATTTTCGAAGTGACAACCATTCCATTCATACCTGTCGCTTGCGATTTTGTGGTAATTAAAGTGATTTCATTAAGTCTGCTCTCTATAATCGGGATAAAGTTGTTTCAGATGAAGACAAAGAATGTTTAATCATGGACAGCTAGTGATGGTATTCTAGCTGTCTATGTGTTTAATACCTACATGAAAACCATAATAAGTTTACATATGAAATTACACACACATAAGTCAGAAGATAGATAAGTGACACCATAAGTCGTTCCCCCGAAAATATTGTACGAAGCGAGACTATGTTTTCGCATCCCCCCTAGATTTTTTGTTTATGATGCACAATTTTGCAGTCTCCACTTGCAGATCAACAATTTATCATACG
Source organism: Prostheceraeus crozeri (assembly GCA_907163375.1). Classification (NCBI taxonomy): domain Eukaryota; kingdom Metazoa; phylum Platyhelminthes; order Polycladida; family Euryleptidae; genus Prostheceraeus; species Prostheceraeus crozeri. Next base: position 27,436 of record CAJQUW010010129.1, read on the forward strand.
AAATACCGTCTGCGTTAGTTGATCATTTGCATTTTGGCGAATTTATCCATCATATATTGTATTAATGTATAAATATTGTATTAATTCTATAATTTACTAATAAAGCAGAAAATGATCTCGAATGCCTACGTACTGTGATAAAATGCCCAAGTGGACACATTTCATATTTAATCTTCTTTTGAGGGTAGCAATGTCAGCATGAGAGAGCATTTTTCTCTCCCATTACATGATCCATGACATTTATTTTTATGGTCTCGTATTTCAATTTGCACGTCATTTATGCGTGTAATTGTGCAACCTTTGTAACACGGTTTATCAATTGAGATATTTTATATCTTATTTCTAATTCCTTGAGTCACTTAAATATGCAGGGGTTAAGGAAACCATGTAAAATAGTCCATAGCATTAGCAACAATTCGCAGGGAGTGCACACAATTTTGCATTAAATTCTCAACAATAATAATTCAAGAATCATGGAGATTGCAGAGTTCCAGCATAGAAAGATGGCCTTAGACATGAGTGACTTAAGCAGAATCATTTAAGCACAAAAATCCTCTTTATCATCTGACGACGCTGCGATTCGACCTACAAGGGTTCAACTTGTTCAACGTTTCAAAACAACTTGTCAATAGTTGCATTCTAAGTTGAAAAATGGGGCCAAACCTGAATGGCCTCTATTTCATTCAATATGAGGAATCATCAGCAGGCCTAGTTCATATCCATCAACATCATCACTTGGTCAACATACAGTAATAAAGTAAATCGGAGATAGATGTACACAACACAATTTTGATCATTATTTTATAATTGAATAAGTATTCAAGTCTGTTTCCACTTATAAGACAGCTCATATACTTTATTTGCATTCTGAGTATCATTTACTGATTGTTGCTGATAAATTAACGTTGACAAAATGTCAGTACATGCTTTTCATTTAATTAATATCCGAGGAAGCAATCCACTTAATTAGCTGAATCCATTATCTATATAATAATAATAATAATAAGTAGGCGTTTATTCTCAATAAATGGAAATCACATAAAGACACAAATACAAAGTCAAAAGTAAAGTATTGCAGGAAGGATCATGCCAAAGAAGGCTACATGGATATCGTCCATGGGCTCACTCTCGCATTGTCGCTATCATTTCAATTTGACTATTACAAGTTTGTAGAGCAATGTTCCGTCATTTGCGGCATCATAGGGCCTGATAGACCATCTAAAGTGTTAAACTGTCAGACATTTATATTTTAGATGAAAAATATCAATCTACTCGACCCTTTTTCTTGCTGAAAATGATCATTTAAGGTCCCACACATGGCAATAATAAAATGTTGCTTAACTTTCGAATAATTTGCTCTCACCGAAAATCGGTGAACCCATTTTGCTGATGATCTCATAAAACACTTGAAGATGTGATTATAAATGAAGAGATCGATAAAAATCTGTAAGTATGCTACCTTTGCATTCAAGCATTAGGCCTGAATTCAAAATTTAGATTTGAAATGCTTAACTATAAAATACGAGGAATTGTACAGTTAGGAAAAACCAATCAATATCAAAATATCGATAGGAGTTGGGAGAATTGGGAAAGTATCAGTTCACTTCATTCTTCAATTCATGAACATTAAATTCCTAGTTCTCAGTTCAGTGATAGAAGCCGGAATATCCAGTTCGCTCAGTTCAGGGCTCATACAATATCTGGTAAAGCAGTGTTGATATGATTCTGGCGGACATGGTTTTACCAATGTGCGAGCATGAGTAATGCGCACATATGAGGAAGCATTATTTAATCATATTTAATCAAGAAATTTCTCCCCACCTGGGTTCAGAGTAGATCGACGTCTATGACTGACACCAAAGGAAACGTGTGAGACTTAATCGCTCCTAGAAAATTGATTACATAGTAAAGTGGAAGAAATTATCGATGCTGTGGAAAGAAAGCAGTCAGCTGTGATGTACCGATAAAATGGAGCAAAAACATGGAACATGCATTCTTCTGTCGAATTCTTTGACTGCTTGCGTCTCACAATCTTCCAAATTCTCAGACTGCATGCTATTAATTGATGCTGCGCATGCCCTATTGTTGTGGAGCCGATCAATCATGAAATATAGAGATAATGTAAAAGCAAGGAAAACAGACAATTCAATGAAAATCTGAGTGTTTGACATTTCATCTTCTCTCAATTCTCGGACTGCAGACTCCCAATTAATTATCCACTCCTCATTTGAATACGCTCCATAAAACGCCATAAAAGTCCCTAAAATCACACTTAGAAATTACAGCAAAATCGAGGTGATATAAACGAACAATCAAAGCGTTTTATGTTTGACGGTTAGTCCTCATGTGGAGATGATTTGAAATTACATGTAAAACAAAGAACTTGGAGACAACTTCAGTTGAATTCTGACATATTTGACTTTTTATCTTCTCTTGAGTCTGTTCGCATCTCTGTTAACCATGCGACAGAAATGTCTAATCCGCGTTTCAATGTCAGATCAGTCTGACGTGTGCTGCACATGTGCTCACACAAGAAAAAGGGAAGATTTGTATGACACCGTGCACAGAAAGCAGTGCCGATAAGTTAGTTATCGCAATGGAAACCAGTCTCGCGCTACGCGCTCGACTGTTGCTCTCAGTGCAATAACTATTACATATTCGCTTCAAGACGATATTTAGAAACGATTCTAGGTATTATCAAACATGTATAAAACTAGGGTCTCTCTTCAATGGAATGGAAACTTGTAACCATACACAATGCTTGAAAACTATTCATTCCGAAGTTATCTCAAGTACATCAATTCAAATGAAGGGAGAGTGGGGTACCATGAACCACCGGCCTTATCTGAAAAACTTTTCAGTATTTCGGCGGGCGACCGCCATTTAAATGAGCCCCTATCAAACTTAGAAAATGACAAGAATTATTTATTTAGTACCTCATCATTTCCCTATGCATTCAGTGGAAAAATTATTTATTCACAGATTAGTAAATTTTTGCACTAAAGCTCTTTTAGTTCTGGCGCCCAGATGAATCATCACAGATGAAACTTACTTTGCAAGCAGAAAAGTCACCTCATTTGTCGGAATCATGAAGCAAATTTTTTTTCTGATGTCGCATGTATCTGGGATGCAATGACCTTGTCATCAAAAAAGTCAGGGTGGGGCACCATGAGCCATGCGACGCGGGGCACCATGAGCCAGGTACATCGTGCCTCAAGTTAATAAAGGAACCTCCATTTAATGTCAATGATCAGCTTATATAAACTCCGTAAACGATGCGAAGCCAAGAGGCTCACCATGTACATGTCACCAAGACACCAGAGTTAAAAGTGATTAGAAAATCGGATCAATTTCCTAACAATAGGCCTACATTACAATTAAATAGGCCGGCTCTCTGAATTGAGTGATTAGAAGAGCTTCATGAGACTTTTTGCAAAAACTCAAGATAGTGAAATAGAGCGATAAGATCAAATTTGTCCAAGTGGAAGAAATGTGTCGTCTACAACCTGCGGCAGACAAAATAAAAGCTTAAATTAATAAATATGCTTGCCTTCCCGGAAGATCTCCTGATTTTCTTGTGAATGACATTTTCTTTTCCTAACCACAACTGAATGAAGCCAAGTTGGGATGCTTTAATTTTTTAAGTTACATTCTAATTTTGATTATGTGCGATGATTGCTACAGCAATGCACTAAAACACAAAGGTTGATTTTTTCAATAGTGATTGTATTGTAAAGCATGGTGTGTTGAGGCCGATCGACGCATAGCGAGAGCAGATGAATGAAATATGAATCTGCCAAAATCATAAGTACATGTGTCGTAGACCTGCTGCTTCATCAACGATAATGAATTTATAATAATTTTAATAAACTTACTATCGTCTGATGAAGAAGCAGTTCATAGTGACCATATAATAGGCCTACAAGATTGAATATTTTGTAATTAATTAAACAGGATTATACGTGGTTTTCCAACATTCCAATGAAAACATCATTTTGATTTCATTAAAACATCAACCCGATAGGACTGTAATGAAGCTACAGGTGGAAAATTCATATCATTATTCAACATTATTCTTCATTAATGCCAATTTTATGAATGTAGGCAAATTAAGGATATTTGAATAGCATTCATAGATTAGGGATTAAGATAATTATGAGACTTTTCAATGTTTTCCTATCAAGAATGATTAGAAATGTCGTTTTTAGCAATGCATTTCGAAAAGGCTCATAGTGTCCCACAGCCGGCTCTCACAGCCGGGCACAGGGGCACCATGAGCCACTTCGCAACTTTTTTTAAGGCGATGTTTATAGATGTTCAGAAAATAGTTCAATCCAGCGGAGCTACCATAAATATGCCGATGTACAAACATTATCAAAACTGGAGAATTAAATTCTTTGACATCAATAGATTTTAGTGAATGATACAAAAACTGAAAAATGGCTGATGGTGCCCCACTCTCCCCGACTTGTCGTAACCAAGGTAGCGACATTTTTAGTCATTTATTTTTTTTAAATTCAAAATGAATGAAGAATCTCCCTCACCGACAGACGTTGACGTTCCATGTCTGAACGAGCGACGGCTGTCCACGCCGGCTTTTGTCCAAATTTTCGAAATATGATATCGTCATAAAATAAATGAACCGTGTTTAGACTCGGATGCACATTAGGCACGAAGCCTTTCTTCCATGTGGCCGAGTTATCACTTATCCGACTCTCATTCTCTCAGAGCTGAATATTAATTGGCAAGAATGCAGAGTGTACCTTTTTAAAGGTCTTAGGTTTGATCCGACCAACGTTTGAACCAAGAATTGCCGGACACAGAGCAAGAGTATCACGCAATATTTTTGACAAATTTTTCTGCAGAATTGTCTAGAGCAGCTGGCATTAGGAATAATGCTGTAGGCCTACATGTATATCATGAACTACACACAAGATAGGCTATATGTTAAAGGCAAGTATATGCAGTGTAAGAGTGAAGTCCATATATCGTAGTCTATAGGCACCATCATGGTTCAACTGTCTTTTCAGATCAGGGTCACACTATTTTATGTACAAAGCCTCCATCATATTTAAATCGAAGCTATTAAAGGTTATGGTTAGGATACTGAACACTTCAGAATTCCAGCTACACTGGCAGTTTAATCAATGGTCAGTTGCAGAAATTATCTGCAGGCAGCTTAATCTGACCATACATTGAGCTGTCAGCGTAGCTGTATTTCTGAAAATATGAAAATCTTAGCTCAAGTCTCTAACAAACAGCTTTGTTTCAAAAATTACGGAGACAGTGTTCATAAAAAACCCAATCTGAAGAGACAGCTGAACCATGATGCTGCATCTTCTAGTTGCAGATGTATTCAACTGTTGTACATGTCTCACTGTGTCACATGATTCAAAAACTGCATCTTGTGTAATTTTCATTTATTCACCTTGCATGATGAAGAAATGTTTAATAGTAGATGTTAACTGCTGGGAAGCCTGATTCCGATGCATTCCTAGTCTATAGTGAATGACTTCCAATTTTTTCCAGAATTTTGCTGCAAAAAGAGTTACGGGAAAATTGAGTCTTATTATTAATTAATATTCAAGTGCAGGTAATTTGAAACCTTCTCGAAACTTTTCAACTTACTGAATGCCTTTCACTGCATGTTTTTTACTTGCACTGCTTCTGAAGACACGCTTTCCTTTCTTTGTCATTTATCTCTATGCCTATCAAGGATTGTCAATCCTTGATTGCAGTTTAATGGACAAGGAAATCAATTGATTAAAATTGAAAAATATATCAATCAATTATTTGGAATTGGAATTGTGAGCCAATCAATTAATTGAAATTTGAAAATACATCAATCAATTAATTGGAATTGAAATTGTGAACCAATTAATTAATTGAAGCTGGAAAATTTATCAATCAATTGATTGTAGTTGGGATTGTGAGCCAATCAATCAATTGAAATTGGAATCCAAAATTCGAACAGCTTCTGTAACTTGATAGCATTAATTATTATTTTACTTGATCCAATATTTTTTAGCTATACACGTTACACGCCAATAAACAATATCTTGTCTTAGAAATTTCCTGGTCGTGAAAGTAGGCTTTATCACTAATCTAACAGCTAGGCTTACCATTTTTAAAATTTTTAATACTGCTTTGTCAGACCAGTCAGATAAGCGATAATTTCCTTAGATTTTCTCTCACAGACACCTGTAAGAAATACCTTTGGCATATAGTTTATACAAGCGCTCGTGATTCTCTCCATTTCTTGCATCAGTAGCGATTGAATAGAGAAATTTCGCCTGCATTTTAGAGCTGTTTGATCTACTCTGGTTGAAACAAACATCAATTTGTGACTACTCATGAATCTAAACGCTGTTGCTGCTTGCCAACCTGAAATGCTTACTATAATTGTAAATTGTGAAAAGTAAAAGACTACAGAGGCGAAATTAGATATGCAATCTCGGCTACTAACAGATAACAGTTAATTGGTTGGAATTGGAAAAATTATTAATCAATTAATTGAAATTCTATATTCTAGCCAATTAATTAATTGAAATTGGCTTATCAACCAATCAATCAATTGGTTCCAATTAATTAAAAAATAATTGTGGTCAATTAATTTTGACAATCTTTGATGCTTATGTAGGGTACATGACTTACATTCAATTAGGTGGGTGGGATTTTTCTACCCGAGTGACTCTATTGTATGGGATTCCCATACAAAATTTTCTATGGTATTTTTGGACCCTTTTTTATGGGACTGAAAGGGGATTTCTATGGGGTTCCCCTACGAATCCCATATGATTTTCTATGGGTTTTCTACGGGATTCCCTTAAAATCCCTTATGAATCCCATATGATATCCCATAGAAATCCCTTTCATTATCAGTGCAAAAAACCCTTTCAAACCCATGGAGAAATCCCTTATAGAATTCCCACAAAGTTATGTTACAGGAATTTCATAGGCAAATTAAAAAAGCCTTCGATTTCCTTAGATAAAAGTAGTTTGAGTAGCATTTGAGACTCCCCGAGCACGAAAATAATACGATAATTAAATTGAAGAAAAAGTGCAACATTTCCGCATGATATGTATTATGTGTATTCAGGACAAATTTTGTTTTTTCAGTAATTCCGCTTCAGTATGTAACTTTTTGCGCACAATTGACTCTGTTTCAGCTTTCACTTTGCCATACCGATCGGCACCGAAACCTGAAAATAATGAAACGAGAGATTGAATGAAATATATGGACTATCCACTATAGTATACGGTATGACATTTATATGACATAGCTACATAATTATCGTAATTTTCTGTGAACGGTCTTATTCAAGTGATTCGTTGAGACAGCTGTTGTTGTTGTTGATTTCGCATATCACCTAAAATCCTCTCCAGATATAGGGCTTATTGGATTTTCAGATTATACTACATGTATGTACATGTTCATGCACCACAGTGAAGTTGAAAATCGCAAAAATTACGTAGTACAAAAATTTCATCCGACTATTTTGGAAAAAAATGAAATGATGAATTTTACAAGTAGGCCTAGTATGAAAAGAATGAATGCTTCAATGTAGAATGCATGTCGGTCTATCAATGCAATGTGAAATTGTATAAACACCAGCAAGAATAAATTGATGTATGACAAACAAAAAGCTTCCCATGAAAGCGATTTAAAAGGCTTCTAATTTAATGCACAGTACTGCTGCTGTCCAAAGATAAAATAACATAACTGACATTTTGATGGTTGTCATTTGAAACAATCTTCTCTTTTTGTGTTGCATTTTGATTTTGTTTATGTCTGATACTCAAATATACGAGTACATTTGTTGCATTGAATACAGTTGCACAAATTGAATTTTTATCTGAAAGTGAGGTACAAAAACTGTAAATTACCAATAATATCAGTTATGTTATTTTACTTTTGGATGTCAGACTGTACATGTAAGTATAATCAAAGCAATGTGTATTACGTAAATTACCGTTATACATGTACTAAAAATACGGTATAAAAGGAAAATATATGCCGTATAATAAAAAATGCAAGTATACATGTATGCCCGCTCTATGACTGTGGCTTCACTAGATAGGAATAAGATAATATACTGTTATACGATGGCTATGCGTGGCTGCGCATAAGAATCCCTCAGCTTCGCTTCGGGATCAGTAGATTCAATTTTCGTAGTCAAAATATTCATTGTCCACGCATACACATCGTACGGTGTAACAGTATTCTATCATGGTATCATCTAAGATAACTTTAGATATAATTAATGCTTGAGTACGGCTTACAGTATAATCATTGTTTTCTATGTTATTCTGTAAACTGTAATTACCGGTATCCGTATGTAGGCCTAATGGATCGATTAAATGAGAACATTCATTGTGAGGCATTATAGAAAGATCAAATTGATCTCATAAAATTAATTTTTGATATTTGATCATTATACTGATTCGACAAAAGTGTTCAAGAGCACTCAGAACTTTAGACAGTTGTTTCAGGCACGGTATCCATTTTACGGTATACCTAACCTACATTGTTGAACAGCTCATCGAACTCACCGTTCCAATTTCAACATTATCCTCTTGAGGACACATTCTTTGCTTTTTGAAACCAAAAGATCATCAGTGTTGGATGAAATGCTTGCAAGAGGATTGCGATTGGGAGTAGAAGACGTGGGATATCTGCTTGCCGATTCCTCCTCATCAGCCGTTTCCATCCTGAAATCCTGGAAAGAATAAGACAATGAATTTACAGTTGCCTACATGTAGGCCAATGGCATTTTTCTATACGCCCGATAGGCCTAACAATTGTATACACGAATAATGATTTAACTAACACAATTTTTGAATGCAGTAATTTCATCATGTAACAATTTAATATGTGTGTAGATTAACATTTACTGAACTTACAAGTGCAAAAGCCAAAATAAGACTAAGTATCGAATAAAGCTTACTGTTCCAGGTTTGAAATCAATTGATTTTGCAGCAGACACAATTTCTTCAAGCCTTTCGACTATAGGATGCAGTCGATTAACATCTCTAAAAAATAGATTTACGTGATTACATGTAGGCTTAGATTGTAGAGCAACAACAGGTAGCCTATCAAATTATTTTCAAACAGCTCATCAGTGGGTGTACAGTATTGGCCTAGTCTATTTTCATAACGGATCTGAAACTTTTTCGACGTGAAGTTTAGAAAAAAGAAAGTGCGTTATACAACATAACATACCGGTATGCAAAATGTTTACAATGTTACCGTAGTAATCTTACCTGTAATTGCATACAGCTTAGACTAGGAAAAGTTAAGTATGTTCACAAATATCATTAAATATTTGCATGTTATTCAAAGATATCATACAATAGCGTCCTCATTTGAAGTATTGATTTCAATGTGTTTATATTCCGATTTCTAAGCGTCCAATCCTTACCAATAATTGTACATATGCTCTGACAAGTAATGCACACTGCAGCAGTGTCAGTGCTACATAGATTTGCACTGATATAAATTTCTAAAACTATATATAACAAAGAAATACATGGCTTGATATAGCATTCACTTTGCGATTATTGCACTCTAAATACATGCATACATTGTCTTATACATTATATAATATATTTCGTATATATATTATATAATATATCCGTTCATAACACAGTTGAACAAAATTATTATCAAACTGTATGCAAATTGATGGTTACTCATTTAGCTAATTCTATCGACATTTCATGTTAAAGCTATTTAATGCTTCTATTCCTTCTGTGGAGTTCAGAATGAAATCAAAAGCCATTGAAAAAATGAGCGTAAGATGTTACGCATACCTAATTTATTCTTGTGCTTTTTTATGCATAGTAAATTGAAAAATACATCTAAAAAGCTATCAAAAGATTAGTATTAAGGATTATAAGATTAGTATAAGATTAGTTTTAATGGTTAGGAAACAGAAATCTGTTGTCATCTTTCCCATAGAATATTTTTCATTCAGCATAACAACTAAAATTCTGACTTTCTGAAATATGCTGATTGCCTGATTTGAAAATGACATATGCGTGAGTCACGCATAATCGATATTCAAATTCAATTCAAATATGCACTATATTTAGAGTGGCATTATGCTACGAGGCTTCAAGGCCACTTTACAATTTACAATATAAGAAATAGAAATAAAAGAGATACAAAGGAAAGTCATTTATAGGTAAGATCGATAAGGTATTTCTTCACTTGTTTCTTGAAGGAACGCATATTGTCAATCGCTCGCAAGTTCTGGGGAAGTGAGTTCCAACTCCTCGCAGCAGCTACCGGAAATGATCTACCACCAAAAGTTGGGCATCGATAAGATGGGACCGCAATGCAGAATGAATCTGCAGACCGCAATCGGGATCTTCCAGGCATAGAGGAGACATCCACCAGGGAGCAGCTGAGATAATCAGGAGCACACTCTCGACGACAACAGAAGGTCAGAACTGATAGTCTATAAGCAATACGTTGACGAATAGGCAGCCACTGTAATTCATTTAACAAAGGAGTTATTGACGAATAGCGGGAAGTGCCGTAAATCATACGGGCGGCTGCATTTAGCACAGATTGTAATCGCTTCACTTGTTGCTCAGGGATTCCATACATGACAGGAATGCAGTAATCCAACTTTGAGATGACCATGGAAGTAATCAATGTCAGGAGTAGATCACGTGGGATATAAGGGATTATACTGCGAATCTGGCGCATCATCCCAAAGCACGATGACACACATTTCGAGATATTTAGCTTGAATGAAAGTTCTGAGTCCAAGAATACTCCAAGACAGCGCACTGAATTTGATGGAAGGATATGAGAGGATCCTATTCTCAAGGGCGCTGTTGGGACAGAACGCCGACGTTTGCCTGAGTGACACCATAGAAATTCAGTTTTCTCTGTATTCAATAGAAGACGATTTGCACTGCACCATTGAACAACATCATCTAGACAACATGCCATCTCGGCAGCTAGATCATCAGTCGCATTTGGCGAACACGCTCCATAAATCTGCACATCATCCGCGTAAATATGCAACTTGAAGTTATGATCACGAACAACATTGATGACTTCTACCATATACAAAACAAAAAGAAGCGGCCCCATCACTGAGCCTTGAGGAACACCCCAGTTCCACATCTTGGAATCGGAAGTTGAAGCGCCTACACGAACAGACACTGGTCGATCACTCAAGAATGATTGTATCCATGAAATAACTAGACCAGAAAAACCAAAGGATAGTCTCAGGCGTTGTGTAAGAATTCCATGGTCAATGGAGTCAAACGCAGCGGTAAGGTCCAAAAAAGCCAAAAGACACAATTCACCATTATCCAATGACGAGAGAATATCCGTGGATAATTTCAGTATCGATGTTTCCGTTGAATGATATCTCCGATAAGCCGATTGCACGTCAGGAAACAAGTTGTTTGAGAACAAATAAGTTCGACACTGATTGGATATAATTCGCTCTATGACTTTAGAGAGGGTATTAAGTTTTGAAATTGGCCGGTACGATGCAGCTTGTGATGTATCCATTTTGTCATTTTTCAGTGTAGGTGTGATGACAGTGACTTTCCATAATTGTGGGAAGACTCCAGTAGAGAACGAAAGATTGTATAGATAAGTAATGAACGGAGCCACGATATCCAGACAGTCCTTCAAGAGGTTCACAGGTAGAGCATCACTGGTAGAGCTCTTGTTCGGAAGACCACGGAAAGCGTCGAATACATCTGCAATCGATACAGGGTCGAATCGTTCAAAGATAGAGTTTGGAGTCTGCGAAGTAATTCCTGGACAGATATTACCAGTCTGCTGCCTGATCATCGAGATCTTTTGATCATAATAATTGAGAAAATCACTTGCCTTTAAATCTGGGTTAGGTTTGGGACGACCACGACCCATGATACTATCGATGGACCGCCAGAGTTCTTTCGGTGACTTTAACTCGGATTTCAGCTTATCACACCAAAAAGATTGGCGTTTGGATTTGAGCATTTCTCTGTATGACTTGGTCACTTGCTTCCACTTAAAGAAAGCTTCAGAAACCAGCAAAGTATTTTGATCCGTGGATGGAATAGATCGCTGCAGAGATCGGAAACGACGTTCATGCTGTCGAACACTGCGCTTTGCTACCCGACAGTCCTCATCGAACCATGGATCAGACGACCTTCGTCGAATATTGACCACCTTAAGAGGAGCCATTTGATCGACGATAGACTTGATGGTGGAGTCAAACAGAAGAGCGAGCTGATCAACATCACAATCAGTCCAATTAGCAGGGCCGCACAGCTTAGTCTCCATCAGTGACGCTCGCAGGTGAGAAACGTCAATCTGTCGCCATTTTCGAAAACGAATTTCCTCATACAAAGGAGCAGGCCTATGAATTGGTAATGTCCAAGATAGTAGACTATGGTCAGAAATTCCAGGATCCGATATCTGAACATTGAGTGGCTGAGCGTCAGATCTTGAGAATACAACATCAAGCATGCCACCTCTATTATGAGTGGCATTATGAACTTGACATTCGAAGCCATATGATTGGAACAAATCAATTAACATCCGTGTATTACGATCATCTGATTTCTCCAAATGAACATTCAAGTCACCAGTCACTACAACTGAACAAGAGAAGGTGCTCAATTGATCCATCAATGATGATAATTCAGAGAAAAATCCAGATAATGAACCAGTGCGATAAATAACGAGAATGATGACAGTAAATGAATCACTCGTGATCTTCACACATACATTTTCAAAGGATTTCGTATCTACACCAATTTGTAGGCGTGTAAGTCGGACACCAGTGCTCACGACGGCCACTCCACCATGGTTGACTGTCAGGATATACGGATTAGCACGAACTCTTGGTTGATGGACCACAGAAAACCCATGTTGTGCAAATTTCCGAATACAGACCGAATCGTCATCATGCCAGGTCTCTACCATCATGAATACATTTATACCACTATCACGCTGAAGTTGCAATACATCATCCACTTTGTGATGTAAGGATCGAACATTGAGCATGCCAAAAGTCAGATATTTGCTCGGGGAAAAGATATGGCGATGAGTTCTTTGCAATGTTCTCAAAAATTGCTGTCGACGAGGTTCCGGATCATTTGACGACAAGGAATTCTTACTAGCATGGTTGTACGTTGTGTGAGTTGGAATATGTCTAATATAGATGCCGTAGTACCATAGGCGGCGTCTTGTCTGCCTTGATACACAGACACACGGCTTCCGTTGAAAGTCACGCAGATCATCGATTTTATACCGATAACGGACAGACATGACGATTGCAGGTAGAAGCAACAACGGCTGGAGGCGCGCTAACCATCCGACCGTTCACTCTGACTGCGAACGATCGAAAAGTATCTGTATGTAGGGTGCTGTGCAGACGTGCAAATGAGAGAACGCGTAGGGCAAAACAAGACTGTTCTCGATGGCAAAAAGGGGGATCGAACAGTCAAACCTCCGCGGGTGAGTTGGGCACTGTACCGCTAGACCATCACACGGTTGACGAGTCTGCGCGAGAGACATACGCTATTATTCCCGATTCTGCAAACAGGCGCGCGTGAGTATCCCCATCCATGAAAGCGAGCGGCGGTTGATCAGCTGATCTCATGGCGTCATCTCACCATCCACTGGCAGGGAAAAGCGGAGTTCCTCGTCAGCAGGTGATGAAGCCACAGTCAGCAGTTGGATAGTATCGATCGTCGCCGGGCGGATGCAGTAGGCAGAAGACAGTCTTTGTGCAGATGTATAATCAACGCGAGATAGCAGTAGGGATATCTGAGGAGGCGGTAGAAATCGACTTCGCGATACAGGTAACAGGATCAGCTCGCGCACTCAGAGCCAGCCAATAGAACGAGGGTATGAAGCAAAGGAGAATCCAAAAAGTAGGAATTTGGATGAGAAAACCGAGCACAGGTAGGTCAATAACCAATAACCAAACTTGGTTACTCGTTGAAAGGAGCACAAGATGATGATGAAGGGTAACGGAAAAATTCAAGAAAAACCGACGCGTAGGAAGGCCAGAAAAAACAGAAACGGTGGCTTAAAAACGCGCACCGCAATCAATCCGACCGTCTACCACGAGAGATAGCGACCGAATGATAATAATCGATAACAGGTCATCACATCGATTTAGAACGGTTACTGGACTAGAGGGAAATCAAAACTCAGAAACAGCATGCCAAAGGAGATTAACCATCTTTTACAACGAAATTCTGTCGAAATACTTTACTGTCGCTGAAATCCAATAGCATGTAATTTTTTTTGAAACAAGAATGATTATTCATGATTGAATAGGCTGTAATCGTGATGTATTTTGAAATTACAACATGAATCTTGCAAGCCTGGAAATTATCTATCTATTAATGTGATATGTCTTGATTTATATAGACCCAGTACAGTATAGGTCGGTGTGAGTCTATGTGTCAGCATTGATAGTAACTTTAATTGGCGAAAACCTTTGCAGTTTATTGCATACTATTACCAATTCAGACAAGTATTTGATTATACCGATAAAAATTCGTACATCAAAATTCTAAAAGCCAATGCAAAATAGCGCGAAAATTTCCTACTTTGCTTATTTGTAGAATTGAATACTTATTATTATACTACTCTGAATAATGTCCTACCATAAATCCTTCCTTCACTTCTTCTAAGCTTCCATATTGCAAGAAAAGTGTCAATTTTAGAGACAATTTGATGTGATTTGTCAGACATCTTATAAGATTCAAATTTAAGTCATAGACATAGGAGACTGCATAGACGCCTAGATATTTATGCATATAGATATTATGCAAATATCTAGGCGTCCATGGAGAATGTAACTCTTTGACTGGAGCCTTTTTTATGTGCCAAAAGCTGCTATTCTAGTTCAACCGAGATATCTCACATATCAACAAACCTTGATATTTGAAAATGAATACATCGCCCGTAGTGAAGATATCATGATTATAAATTACACATTATTGGCAATCTATTTATAACATGATCAAATCAATTTGAGTTTTAAGAGAATGTTTGAGGGTTTCTATGGGGCCAAACGTTCCCAATTATTTCTATACGGTCGGTTTACGATGTACATGTACATGTAGAAAATTAAATATAATATTTACGATAATAGTCCATAAGTCGAATGCAAGAAATTACTACTGAGATCAAAGATGCGGAGAGTCGACGGTATTTAACGACGATATAAAGGATGCGAAGAAACAGATAAATCAGACCAGTTTCTCACCAGTAGCAAGTCACTAAACTGCTGACGAGGCAGATATCTAACCTTCCAAAATTATTCAAAATCAAAGTAGGCCTACAAGATCCTAGATTATTTACGCCTTGGGACTCTGGGCAAATCGTCTGCGCGGAATAGCATTTTCACTTATACGCTAAACATACAAAGCGCGTTACTGTGATGAGTCGGTAGAAATAATGTTTTTAACCCTTATCAGGTCACCAAAATCAACATCCTCATCCGGTCAAACGGTCACAAATTGTGACCACTCATAAATGTGCCGAATCATGTCGAGAAATGAAGCCTATTCATAAATATTGATCAGTTATACTCATACGTATCCAATTACATCCTCATCAATGCCAATTAATGAAGTATTGGGCATACATGTAATGATAATAATAATAGTATACTACATGTTGTAGTAATATAATATTATAGGCTACATGTAGGCTAGTACTAGGCCTAAGTCCGAAACACAAACTAGTTGTAATTGAATGCAAGATTTAGAAGGCCTGCAACTCAAAATTCCAATTGCTTTAATAGAAAAACAGAATCCCATTTGAACTTCACAACAAACACTACATACAGATATATAGGCCTAGCATACATGATTGCATGTAGGCCTATTAAAAAATCTAAGTGAGCTCATGACAGTCTTCACATTTCGTGATCACCTTCAAAAATCTATGATTGGGGCATATCGGGCGATCACAATCGTCGCAGTAGGATCTTGTGGTTTCATATTTGAAACCAACCTTGTCGGCTGCTTCCTTTGTATATCGACGCACAGCAGATCTCTGAAGTCGCCGTTCAGCTGATGGCTGCGCCAATTGAAGTGAGCATTCGGAGAAATTCTTTCTTGTTGCGAGTAAAGCCACTCTTTTTGGCAAGAAGAAATGCGTTATTGTTTGCAACATCAATGATATTGAAAAACAATAATAAGGGCCATCGGTGTGTCTTACGTCGGCACGAATACTCTTCGACATTACCGTCCATTGTATCCACGCCTCCTTTGGAAGCGTTGTATTCAAGAATAACAAGAGGCTTGTTCTGAGCCTTCTCCGAAATCCGAGTGTCTGAATGACTTGATGTAAGGAGGACAACATTTTTCTTTTTCTTGGGTATATAGGAAATGAGGGACACTTTTTTGTCATGTTCAAACGCGAATCGACTTGAGTGAACAGATCGATCATCAGTTGTTCGAATATAGCTTGGGATTTCTCGTCGGTGAAGTCTCATTGTTCCCATGATAGTAAGATTGTGTTCAAGCAACTTTGCAGCCAATGCATACGAAGTAAAGTAATTGTCACAAACAATGTTGTGGACATCATAGATAACATCCGTCAGCATATCTCTCGGTGCGCAGTGCTCAATTGTTCTAAGTGAAAATGTGGTGAACTATTCTTTTACATCTATTTACTGTAACTTCCGGTTATCTGATTCACATGGTTTTTTGATGAAAGTTGTTCTCAATACGCTCAACTTTCTGACTAAACCTACGACCACCAGAATGGAATCTACAGCGACTTTAAGTTGAGAATGGAGCGATTCTCCTATTCGCACTGTGTTAAGATCTGAAGTTTCTGCCCACCTAATAGGTTCCGCTCGTGTACCGCAAATTTCGCTGAATTTCCGTTCTGTAAGGCTTACCATGCGACCTGAGATCAATTTCTATGGAGCTATATGACTCATAGTCGAAGCTAAATTCATTACCTGAATAAAAGGTCATCCCAAGAGAAGTACGTAATTGCGAAATAAGGTGATTACACTACAGAAAATGCTGGTCACAATTTGTGACCGTTTGACCGTCTACGTATAAATATTGCATAAATATTGATTACTTTATCTAATCAACTCAGGATTTTAACACAGTATTTTAGGCTTGAAATGGTTCATCGTCCATGAATTCCAGACCGATAGATCCAATACTTGATGCATTACAAAACTCAAAAGATGCTTGGTCACAAATTGTGACCGTTTGACCCGATGAGGGTTAAGGGACTCTTTGTACGAATGCGTTTCACTGATAGGAATAGATAACAAATCTAAGCCTGATTATTGATTATCCGAAAAATTCATTTAATAAGTACACGGTGCGGTTAGCCAAATTTGCCATAACGATGATTACAAAGCAACCTCGAACATCCAATTATTGAAATTTTACTGAAACGTTTTTATTAATCTTAGACAGGGATTATCTACGATTCAATCGTCAATCGTTGAGTATCAACACTCTATGTAAAATTGTTTAAATTACAGTTAAAGAAATAGTATTGCTATACGAAGGCAACTGAGCTGCAAATTCACTTGAAGTCCTATGACTGAAAATCAAGCGAGAATCTATTAAATGTTACGGCCAAAATTACCTGGATAGTGCTTGGAACCGGAAGTGTGCAGTCGGACGAAAACATGTCACAAATCCAAAATGCGAAGTTATCCCTATCATTGACCTCTGAACGACATTGGCAATAACCTACAGACGAAGAAAGTTACGTAAACGCTACAATGATGGGTGAATCTGACTCAACAAATCAGAGGCTAGGAATAACTATTCTAGACATGTGGATGAACAGAGGCGGTATGATAATTCTGAAATAAACGGCAGATAAAATAAAGAAAGTAAGAGAGAGAAAATAAGACTTACTCTAAGGAATGGAAGTACAATCTTGAGCAAATTTTCTCAGCAAATTGAATAAAGAATGTAAGAGAGAGAAAAAAGAATTAAAATTGTAATTGTAGTCCTTAAGAGTACTAGTTAACGTTTACTCCGATCAGTGATAAACATGTTCAGTTAAGAAAGATCAAGATTGGCATACGAGGTCGTCAGCAAAAGGACCAGGATAAGATTCACGCTTTTGGCCTATACCTTTTGTAGCGTTCAGAGTCATCCTAGCTGGGCCCTGCGCTGAGAAGCGCAGCCTCTGGCCAACAGTTAACTAAATTGTTATCAAAAATGAAAACATTAAGCAAGAAGATAAATATTTACAGAATATCTGGTAAGAAGGAAAATTATATCAACCTAAAATTCAAATAAATTCAAATCAAAGATGCGAAAAATCAACCCAGTTTATGAAAAACAAGAGTTAATCAATTGACGAGCAGAAAGTAAACCAAATTTACTTAAAAGATGTTGATGCTTGTGTAAAGCTTTCTCCGCGTTCAAGCGAAGTTCACTTTTATTATAACGTCTATTAACGAGCAAAGTGAACGTCTTTGACGTTTTCTCCTCAAAGTCTTTGAGTTGTGAGCAGATACGAGCGTACCTGAGTATCTGGCTGCAGAAAACTTTAATGTCTATCTTGTGAAGCATGGTATTTTCCGGGAAAAAAAAGAAGAGTTACGTTAAAATCAAGATCGTCAATTTTGTTGTATACCGAAGTGGTTACACCAGAATCACACACGTTAATTTAACGTCTAGTCAATAATTTTATTGTTATTACCACATCGGTTGGCTTCCAAGTCAATGAGGTAAATCTGGGGTATTAACTTATCGAAGAATTTGTAGTTAACTATACAAAAATCATCAATATACCTATAAGTATTCGAGAGGAGCCTTGCAAGTCCAATTTTATCACCGCGAATTAAATTAGTCAATTAAATTAAAAAAAAAAAAAAAAATCATAAATTTGTACTCGCAGTGAAAAAAGAAGAGGTCCATGTCAATTGCCACCCATAGAGATTCCCTTATACTGTCTGAAGACAAATCCTCCAAAAGTGATATACGCCTCTTATGTAATAAACTTAATAGCAGCTTTGAACGAATCTTTCGTGAAAGTAATAACCACTATATCTATGTAATGTTTGAAAGAAAACTTTTTGTCGTAACCAATGCACATAAATTTCTTACTGAAAATTATGTCTAACAAAGCAAAAATATGATTGCTAGCTTCTATTTGCTTCAGATTAGTATATAGTGTAGAAAAATCAAACACCTAAAGATCAAAAATATTTTTATTTCCTATCTTTTTGAGGAATTCGATGCTTGAACGAACACTCCAAAAGCAATTAATTCCGCTAATATTGCGGATCGAGTCACAATAATTCTTAAAATGCTGACGGATAATCGCCAGTCCCTTGTTAATGACAACAGATAGCTGTTTCGTGCTACCCCCAAGAACCGGTTCAAGAAATTACAATGAAAAGATAATGACAACAGACATTTTGGTCCTATAAACAAACTTGAAATACAATTTTTCTACATCATTCACTCTTTCACTGCACACTAACTCACCGTCTTCGAAGTTCACCAATAAATGAATGATGATGTCGATTGATTGTATTCAAAATACTAACGTTTTTCGATATCGACGTTCTTAAATAATAGCGTCATAGATATCCGTCGTCTGGCGAAATCGAGGTCGGTTGAAGCCTTGTGAATGAATCATCACGTCATCACTGACGATATATTAAAATGTGAGAAATCTACTTCTCTGAAGTTTGCTATTAGGATCCTGTTCTGGTCAATTATATTTCTCTGGTATGTCCTATTGAGACCCTATCAAGAATAGAGCTATTACTGATGTCCCTACAAAACCTGCCGGGATTTTACTATAGGAAATGGTGGGTTTCACAGGTTATGGTAGGAAACATATAGGAATTCTTGCCAGATAAGTAGGATTCGAATCAGTACATGTACCAAAGGATAGTAAATTGCATAATTACATTTTAAAGTTGTTCCAGCAAATCATTGCGGGATTAGTTTTCTAGGAAGCCAAAACAAATCATTTGGTTTTTCAGACAACCAGTGAAAAACCAAAATTGTTACAGTAGGAATGATAATGGCCTATGCGAAGGTCCTAAAACAGCAGGCCCATAGATAATTGTCTGAAGTTTTCTGGTCCCCACAGGATAAAGTCTGTATGCCATCATTGAATCTTTTTCTACGTGTAGGTCTAGAGTCCATCGCGTCCATTTTCACAGTGTAGTCGATTATACACTGTATATGTGAGCGATTGGCCCACACTGTTAATGATCGAAATCGATGTATGTAATCAAAACCTTGGAAGTCATCCATAAAGATCTGTGAGACCGGTTTGATTTCGATTGATTAGCATTAATTTTGATTAATACCTTTCATATTCTTCATAAGGAATCCTTTGATGAGAATCGTGGATTCTAAGGGATTCAGTTGTATGGGATTATAAGGGATTCCATATAATCCCCAAGAAACCCATATGATCCTATTTGCATCGTGAATGGGATCATATGGGATCCCTTACAATCCCATATATTCCTTTAAAAACCCATAGAAAAGAGTCACTCGGGTATCCTCACTTATGAACAACAATTGCGAATAAAAGACAATCATAGTCTATTCTTACATGTTCTTCTCTATTTCAGGAATTAGTGCATTTTGCTGGAATATCTTCAGCCCCTCCGGAACTTCGTTAAATGGGGTCATTCTTGATGCTGATGACGCCAATATGCGAGCATTCCCTACGAAGAGTTCCTCTTCTTGTCAGACCAGATCAAAGAATACACATATAAATTCAATGGGACACATATTGCAGTTTTTGACTAAAATGAAATGTTGTATGTTTTCATCTTCATGCACCCTTGTCTATAAAGCTAAACACATTTGGAGAGCCTCTTAATGTCGGCAAATACAAACATTTTGAGCAAGTTAATCCACATTCAACTACATGCTCGCATACATCCCCGATTAGAAGCATGATAATAGCACATTCACATCATAGGAAATGACCTGAAGACATTCCATGCCAAAAATTATGACTGTAGACTTTTCTTTTAATTAGAGAAAGCATACAAAATTTCATTTTAGTCAAAAACCGCAATCTGAGTCCCATTGGATTTACATGTGGTTTTCTTTGATCTTGTCTAACAAGAAGAGGAACTCACCAGAACTCGGCAGACGTGCCGATTAGTAATAAGCATAGGGTGTACATCATTCTGTGATAGTCTCACTTTCGGCCTCGTTCCCTTCAGAAACTCGTTCTGGCTGCCGGACTATTACTACCCCATCATGTTGTTTGATCGTTATCCCTACTGAAGTTCAAGACAAACTTGTTCAATGTTTTCATGCTGCGAAGCTAATTATGTGGCATTTCTATTATCTGTATAGGATGAACGTTACTATTAGTTTGTTCATCTATTAGTTGTCAATCGCCTCATAGCCTTTGTTTTCTTATGCATTTATGGTAGCGATGTAAATACTCAATCATTATGAAGAACTCTGCAGACAATTGACGGTCTTGTTGTGCTCCAAGCATTTCCTCTAAGATTCCCAAAGTCTTTTTCGTATTGAACTGAATGATTTGAAATGCAACTAAAAGCTGTGAGCTTCAAAGCTTTGTCAGCTTTATCGTACATTTCTGAAAAAAGATATTTTGAAAATTGTCACTTTCAAATTTCGTTGTAATAAGACAGTTTTCAAGAATTTCCGTAACTGTAAGTTTTCCATGAGATTGGCCGTTATGTCATATTTGTCCAGAATTTTGCGGCAAAAAAAGTTGTGCGGAAATTAAGTCTTGTTATTAATTAATATTCAAGTGCAGGTAATTTGAAACCTTCTCGAAACTTTTCAATTTACTGAATGCCTTTCACTGCATGTTTTTTACTTGCACTGCTTCTGAAGACACGCTTTGTAAATGTAGAACAAAACTTCTAACGTTCTGATTTTTGTGTAGCGGCATATGTCCTAGAGTTTTGCATCGTATACTCGATTCATGTTATTGAATTATTCAGACGTGTCGATGAACATGTTTTAAATGCTTACGAAATCTGATAGTACTTTGTAGTACTGATTTTGAATTTTTCGGATCTCCAAAAAATAATTCCCTTTGTGCATACTTGAAATCCAATTTTTTGCATCTTATTCATTTGAAATTTAATATATGCTTGATCGAATTATAGAAGTTGTTTTTCTTTCTTTCAATTCAGAATAACTAACGGAAGAGCATTTTATGATATAGTAGTAAATAAGGGAAGGGATTATACTGCTGATACCAGTAGTATGTGGAAGCTCTATTTCGTAAAGAGAAAAACTAGGCACTAATGGGCACAAGCTAGGCGCCAGAGCTTCGTGTCCACTCGTGCCCGCTCGTGCCTTGTGTTGGTTAGAATTGATGCCTAAGTTTCGTGCCATACAGTTTACGATGCGCATGTAGATTTGTTTAACGTACCGGTAATTGATTTTTAAAATAACTGGTAACCTAGAAACGTCAAAAAAGATGAAGTAAGTCTGTCGTAACCAGTTTCTGCTAATTTCCTGTATATTTCATCGAAGTATCGTACTTGCAAGCAGTCAAGTACCGTGCAGCACGAATTTAGCAGAGACATTCTTTTCAATCAATTTAGTATATAATTCCTTTGTTTGATTTTGCAAATTTATACCAGTTGTAATTTTTCGACATATCTAGACATGATACTTCAAAATAATTGCCAATTTTAATACTGCATGTTTTTTGAAGACTGAAGAATATTACGTGTAAGAAAGAGGGGATTGAAATAAAGTGCAGTGTTATATGATTGACCAATTCCTTTCGAATATAAATCAGGATACAAACGAGACATCAGTTCCACATGCCAGGTCCATAAGATATCAAATTGAAAATTATTTTCTCGGCTATCAATGTAGATTAAAGGTTGTAAAAACTTCTGGCTTCCGCCTTCCTTACTGAGATAATTGTCTCTGTCACTGACGTAATGTATGATTGAAAAATTCTACAAATATGCTGGACTTAACAAAGTCTCTTTGTTAAACATTCAAAAACGAATTGCTTATTATTTACTGAATGTTGAATTGAAGAACTGAACAAACAACAACTTCATCTGTTGATTTCTCGATATTGATTCTAATAAAAATGATGTGAAAATCGTTATCACTTTGATCGGAAAAAATTAGGCCTATCAAACACGTGATTTTAATGTAATTGCTTATATCCACGTAAAAATGAAAGTTTTCTTCACAGTTGATGATATTTTTTCGTTAAATAAGTAATGGTTGTAAAAATACAGCAAAATCACTAGGTTAAAGATATTCATTCTTCTTTTGTGATTTCAGTATTCCTCGGATATACTTTCCTGATGATATCCGAGCATAACATTCTTAAAATATAAGCGATTCGGATATCCTCGGATATCCGCTAATTTTTAATTTTATGAATGATATTACGTGTAAGAAAGAGGTGATTGAAAATACAAATCTCACAGAACAGCTTGAGAACTTCAGTATATCACAAGGTAGATAACTTCTCTTTCTCTGTGGTGCAACTGACTTTTCCGGAGAGCATGATCCCAATACAGATGGCCCTTCATGTTTTCGCGTCGCAGGTAGTCAGATATTGTAGAATAGGCTCGAAGTTACAAAACGCTGTACACAAAACTAACAAGACACTAAATATCATGAAATCTAGAGGTTATTCTCAGCATGACTTGATGAGTTACACAGAAAAGGCTCTCACAAGGCATAATGAATCGCTTCACAAATATGGTCTTTTCTCGGCTCGACAATTCACTTCACTCTGTGAATTTCAATGAGGCACGCGACCAACAAACGACTCACATTTTCCTTAATGCCTTGCTGCATAGATGAATAAACGACTAACAATGACTTGTAGCCATCATATGGGGGGCGGTGAAGAGTGAATACAGAGCGCTTAGCGTGGCTTACGGGAGATGAGAGAGCTCCCATTGTTAAGTCTTGATGTATGAGGCGAAGTTTGTGTAAAGGCGGATTACATTTTTATCACACAGCGATTACATCTTTATGGGATTCGAGGATGAACAGGATCTGTTTACTTGCGGGAATCGAAAAGGCAAAGATTGATGTACAGGATTTGTTTACATGTGTGGATCGCAAAAAGCATACTGTATTTATTGACAGAATTTAATGACAGGATCAGTTTACATGTGGGAAACGCAACAATTTAATGATGTCTGATTTATCTTTGTGACATATCTTTCAAGACATATCATTACCTATTCAGTATTTTGTCAGCCACTATGTGTGGGACCCCGCTCGTCTGGGTTTGAGTGTTCAGGTTAGGGGTCGAAACACAACTAGACGAGTACCTGCTGATGACTGACGGACTGCAGTATTATGTTTTATATCCCTTAACTGGTAGCTGAAGCAGTGGTTGATGTATTGTAATTCAAATGAAGAAATGAGGAATTACATGAAGTACTATCGACGGATGAAGAAACTGGCGATAACAAATTCAAGTGAAGAAATAGTATTTTCCATGTGTAGTCTTAGGTATAGTGTGTATAGTTTCATTGCTTTCGGTGTAGTAGAATGTCATTGTAGTTCTATTGTTTACCTCCATTATCCACTCTTACCATTATCCACTTTGTGTAGTGTCAGATATAGTTCACTTGTAATCGGTGAAGTAGCATCGTTGTATTTCCATATTTTACCTCCACTTTTCCAATTTCTATTCATCGGTTTCCTGTTGTTTTATAATATCCATTTTCAATTTCCTTAACCTATGGTGACCATTGTCTTATTCTATTTCCACTATCAGCATCTGTAGTCGGTACAGTATATTAGACGTCCGTTTTGAACGTGTATACGGCAGTGTTTGGAATCTATGGTATTAGTACAAGTCTTAAGATTTCCATTTTTACCAGATATTGGGCCAAAGCTGATCAATTTTAATTCGTTGCCACGAGAAGGCTACATTGACTTCTTTTAAGAACTGATTAATCCAATGGTTACAGTAAGCATTGCCTTTGTACACTTGCGGATTGGAGAACGCCATCAGTCATCATTAGGACTACTTTAACTAATAATTTAAATTAGTAAGCATTATATTCTATTATAAATGGCTACTGGGATGACTTTCATCATCGTATGAGAATCCAAGGATATCATTTTCAAACTTTCTTATAGCCGCGGACATTCACTTCACAAATAATGATATCCAATCATCATCCTTGAAAAATACGGATACACGTTTGAAGATTTTTGCTCGGGGCGGGGTATGATCCTACTGTACATGTATTCTTTCGTCGCAAAATCTAGTCATACATGTAGGCCTACATGATGGACCACATAAAAAAAGGATCCTTCCGAATGTGCTTAGACAAATGTATTAGTATCACTTATTTGTCTTTTATTACTCTCGGAAGACCGAGAATATTCACCACAGCATCAGTGAAGTTCATTATGGAATGAAAAATACTTTCACTTAGCATTTGGTACTGCGTGTGATATTATATGTCAATATTTTTTCGGTTGTCTGATAGAGTTTCCTTATTATTTCAAGTACGATGGAAGAAATCTATTCGAGAGAGGACTGCCCCTCATGCAAAAGGAGTCATGGGAAAGGGAGCTAACCAAATTCTATATTTTCTTTATCAGAAAAGAGAACAAGCATGCGTACTTCAGTCCCATTTCGAAATGGTGGCCTAAATACTTAAATCACAAAACCTTGCGAAAGGAGATACTGTTGTCTTTAGATGTGCTAGCGACCACTTCGAAGCTGATTTCATCACATCAAACGAAATCGTCAGAAAGATCTAAAGCAAAGCAGAGACGTTTAAGACTAAAGTCCAACAAAGTTCTGGATGGAAATACGAATTTTTCATTCCTCAATAGCTCTACCAATAGTGCAGTGCGATGGCTGTTACTCAGAGCAAACGAGAAGACGTAAATGAACCGGGCGACAACGGGATTACAACCTGTGAAGCGAAAGAGCAAAGCGATTCAGACATATCACATAAATGCGCTTCCAGCAGTTCAAAGATGGCATAATGCTCAAGAGATAAACTCAGACGATGCCAAAGCCTTGCCATCTTGGAGTGAAATCATGTCCCTAAAAAGACCTACTCTAAAAGTTGTTCCATAAGGCTCGCTTTAGTTTTGCTCAGATTCTTTCAGATGCTTTAATTGACATTATGAGTTCAAATTCAGAGGATTCCTGGAAAAGGCTGTGTGTGCTTCCGAAATCCGTGCTACCATCACAGAAACACAGGTAAAGGTCATCGTCTACTAACTCATGTTACTAAATTTTGCAACCAATGGAAAGAAGGAAGACGCATTGAACTATGGAATGCAGCAAAGGCGACATCCATATCTATTCAACATCGTGGTATTAATCGAACAAGTAAAAAGCAACAATCCTCGGAATATGTACAATGTAGATAGATAGATTATCGATGCTGCTTTGAACAATGCTGCAAGTGGTCAGTATGGAAGGGCGTGTCGTATTTTGATGTCAGATGGCATCGCTCCGAACAATGAAGAAACATGGTTAGTTCTTCAGTCAAAGCATCCAGATGGTCCACTTCCCACAATTTTCATAGATGATGAAGTTTCACCTCCCCAATTGGGTACGAACTTCAACATTGAGGCTGTCCTGAAATCTTTTCCTAAAAACACAACTTGCGGTCCTACAGGTCTCAGAATCCAATACATTGTAGACGCCTGTGAAGTGTCTTTGCCAGTGCAAATAATCTCTTCATTGCGTCACGTCATCAATATCCTTATCTCAGGAAAAATTCCAAATGCAGCTGCTCTTTTCTTCTAGTGCCTCTTTAACAGCTTTGAAGAAGAAAAATGGCTCATCCGGAGATATTCGATCCATTGCTGTTGGGAATGCTATTCGACGATTGGCAAGTAAGTGCATCTGTAGCCTCTACAAAGTTCCGGCAAAAGAATTTTTATCACCTTGGCAGCTTGGCGTTGCAGTCTCAAGCGGAACTGAAAAAGTGATCATAATATGAAAGAAATGGTGAAAATGCATTGGAATGATGATGACTTTGCAATACTGAAGAACGCATTCAATTCTGTTTCCAGACAAGTCATGTTCGATGAATGCTCCAAACATTTTCCAGCTTATCTATCCACGTGTTATGGCCAGCATCCTCAACTGCATTACACTCTCGGATCAATCTCTGCTGTTGGGAATGCTATTCGACGATTGGCACGTAAGTGCATCTGTAACCTCTACAAAGTTCCGGCAAAAGAATTTTTATCACCTTGGCAGCTTGGCGTTGCAGTCTCAAGCGGAACTGAAAAAGTGATCATAATATGAAAGAAATGGTGAAAATGCATTGGAATGATGATGACTTTGCAACAATACTGAAGAACGCATTCAATTTTGTTTCCAGACAAGTCATGTTCGATGAATGCTCCAAACATTTTC
The DNA here is from genome assembly GCA_907163375.1 of Prostheceraeus crozeri. Taxonomy (NCBI): domain Eukaryota; kingdom Metazoa; phylum Platyhelminthes; order Polycladida; family Euryleptidae; genus Prostheceraeus; species Prostheceraeus crozeri. The sequence goes on from CAJQUW010010129.1 coordinate 54,794, forward strand.
CAGATCTCCTACCTTATCTATCCACGTGTTATGGCCAGCATCCTCAACTGCATTACACTCTCGGATCACTTTTATCTGCTCGCGGTCTTCAACAAGAAGATCCCTTAGGCCCGTTTTATTTTCCATTACACTAAACCGTCTCATTTCATCCATTGTTGAGAATGTACCTCAGCTTTCATTTCACTTATGGTATTTGGATGATGGGTTTTTCTGTGGCAACAGAGAGAATACTCTTAAAACGTTGAATATTATTGAAGACGCTTCGTCATGGATTGGTCTAGAGGTCAATTACAGAAAGTGCGCATTATTCTCAGCCTCAAACCTTGAAATGTTTCGTGAAGATATTCAAAAATCTCACTTGCCAAATTTTGAAATTCTAGCTGCGCCAATTGGAGATGCTAGCTTCTGCACTTCCTTCATTATGAAATGCATCAAAAATGCCAGGACTCTTCTGCATAAACTACCATAAATAATAGATCCATAAACATCGCTGTTGTTACTTGGAAACTGCAGCTCTTTTTGCAAGTTGGCGCACATTGCGCGCAGTGCACCTCCAGAAAAAATTGTACATTGTTTAAAAGTATTCGACAACGACGCTCGACGATGCTTAGAAGAGTCTGCCGTAATTGAGCTTAACCAACACTTTTGGTTACAAGCCCAGCTTGGAATGCGATTTTTTGGGCTTGGACTGCGTTCTCTTTCGCGGCATGCTGTTGCTGCATACATCGCATCATCGTTGTGTGTGAACACTGAGCAATCTTTATCCAATAACGTCTCACAGAAATTTACTGTTATAACAACTTTGTCAAAGAACGTGATCAACTTTACATTACTTCGTTTTCAGATGATCGTATATCCCAGTCCAAATTATCAAATTCAATTGAAGAGTCCGACTTTGACATGTTAATGAGCTGTGTATCACCAGCACATCAATACAGACTTCTTTCTGTGAACCCACCAAACGCTGCCAGTTGGCTCCGTGTGATGCCTTCCATTGGCCTCGGCCTATATCTCAATCCAAATGAGATGCAAGTTCTATATGCAAATGATTTCATAAAGTGGTCATATGTTTTTCAAGAATAATGAAAAGTGACATTTTTGTATCTTGATGATCATGAATATGAGGCTGGATGCCAATAATCGCTGCCGCCGATCATCTCAATCCCAGGGACATTTGATGTAGGTACGTAGCTGTTCTTCAACAGGAATACCTGGATTGATAAAAATTCGAAACGTGTCCTTCTATGGTACCAGTGGTTCATTGCGACTTCTGCATTGTTGCAAAAAAGATCAATTCAAAGACAATAATCCTTGGAAGCTGCAAGCATTGCAAGTATAAGACGTTATAGAAAATTAACAAACCATCTTATAACTGATTTTATGATACTTATGTTTGCTTTTAAATCAACATTGAAAATTTGTAAATGATTTGAATAATTTTACCAAGCTGCGATAATTCTAAGGTATTAGACTCTCATGGGTATTCGAAAGAATTGAAATAACTAAATAGCTCTCTCATAATCATTATAATAGTATAAATATTCCAATTAAATGTTGATACTGACAGAAAGCATGCAGATGAATATAATACTTGTTTGCCGCCCAGTTAGCTTCGTGCACAAAAGCCAATGTTAGGCCAACATGTTTGTAATGCATCCGTGCTTTGAAATAATTGAATGTTGATTGTCAGCCTGGAATACTACATCCGGAGACCGACAAAATATCCGTCATTCGGACAGATAAGGACGAAAATCCACGTGGATACTATCTTCTTCTGGTGCATTCCATACGGAAATTGGTCAAATCAGAGACTGACTCTTACAACCAACGGTATGTGCGGGGTACTCCTGTTATGGAGGGTTGTTATTAGTCGAATCCAGATACCACAAATAGTGTTATACTGCTGAAAAATAAGCATGCGATTGTTCCAATGGCGGCTGATATCTGCAGGCTTCCTAACGATTGCACTAGGACGAATTCACGAAACAGCTCATTGTCCTCGCCAAAAATGACTATAATTTTGAGAATTGTTGGTCTTCTTTGATATTTTGAAATCGACGAATGACTTCTTCGTTGAAATTTAATCATGATTATCGGAAATGATCTTTTCTTTTGTGAATTAGTATGGGTTTGCAGTAGCAGAAAGGGAAAATATAAAAAAAGACTCACTTACGTTAAATGTCAATGGGTAATCACTGATAAATTTGAAAATGGATGTCATAGCAGCCTGAACTAAGCAATAGGCAGTTGATTTCTTAACGCCAACATGGCCATGAGCTGGATGCACACATTTACAGCATTAATTTCCATGTTCATATGAATTCATACATTCCGCAATAATCCAAAGGCATTTAATCAAAATTATTTAACGTAAGTTAGTTACTGAAATATTATCATTTATTAAAAGCTCGATAAATAGTAAAGTAAGGAAGTTTGAATGATAATATTACAGGCAAGAACTTTTGATACACTATATTTGTAAAAAATATCAAAACCTACACGGTTTTGAAAACTTTAATTTTCAAAAAAAATATCTCAATTGGCGCTTCATATTGAAATTCACCCAAATGGTGGCTGGGATTAGATATATTTTTAGATGGATCCACCTGCCCCACTTATCCATCGAACAAAAGAACAGTACTTGATCAATTTGGTCATCATGCACTGACATGCAAGTACGGCCCAGGTTTTGTAAGTCGTCACAATGCATTGAGAGATTGCATTTTTGATTTTTGTCGGAGAAGTCATTTAAATGGATAAGATGGAGATAATTATCTCCAAAGCTTGAACAAGGAGGAGGGCAGGGTAGTGACTAGCGCCGCCCCGCAGATGTTTTGCTTCCGTCCTGGCATCTGGGTCAAACATCAGCACTCGACATTACGGTTGTGCATCCGCTGAATAAAGCTAATTTAACCGCAGCGAGCACCAACACTGATACCGCAGTTGCCGATGCTGAAGACAAAAAAATCGATAGCAATACCGAAAAGTGTTTTGTTTTGGGATGGCATTGTGCTCCCATTGTCGCATCAAAATACGGGTCATGGGGTGAGAACGCCAACGATTTTTTTGTCGCGAGTTTCGGTGAGGCTGTCCGTGAAATCCGGACTGAAGAACAACAATACGTTGCCCATAATATTTGAGCGCCTCTCAGTGACTCTCATGAGATCGAACGCGAGAGCACTTCTCTTGCTATCCGAAAGTTCGAGTTAGCCCGTATCTTTTTCTTTTTTTACTTTCGTTGAACTTTTCATCTTTGACTTTTAGTGTTTTGCATCCTTATCTTGTACTTTGTATTGCTTTGTGTTGGAATTTAGAATATTGATTTTGATCTACATAGAAAAAAATAAATAGTTCGACATATATATTTATATGATAGGTTGAAACTGATCAATTGAGCACTTCAGGCGTAGAAATCAAATTTTTAGTATATTTCGATGAAAAGTAATCACATTTTTGGAAATAAAGGAATTTGATAGAAATTTAACTAATTATTTACATGTTAGATAAATTATCATGCAATGTTATTATAGATTAAAAATAAAAATACAATATTAAAAAATCGGCTACAGTCAGCTCCAGGACTTGCAGAATCGGTCCAATCAGTCGCAGAGCTTCCAAATAGGATTGAATCATCTTCAAGATTTGCGCTCTCGGTCGAGTCAGTTGTCAGACGTGCACAGTCGGTCGAATCATTTGGAAGATTAGTAGATTGAGTCGAATCAGTTGGAAGCTTAGGAGATTGAGTCAAATCAGTTCGAGAACTCATAGATTTATTCGAATTAGGTGCAGAATTTGTAGTTTGGATGTTCTCACTCGAAGTGCTGCTCTTTGTTGTGCTTGTCTGCACAGATCTACAGCTTACATTGGATCGGATAAGTGGTTCTTTGCTTTCATGTGGCGGTGTTTTACACGTTGGAGTATCTACATGAATCTTTTTTAAATTTGTAAGGCTCCAATTGCTCCACAACTTCAATGTCGTACAATCACAATGGAATGGGTTGTTTTTAGGATGAATCAACTTTAAACTTGTCAATTTGGAGAGTACTTTTGGATGCATTCTAGTGATGTTGTTGTGGCTTATATCAAGCCTCGTCAAGTTTTGTAATCCTTCGAAACTATTTTCACTTAAAGAGCTTATCGAGCACTTCTCAATATATAGATATTGCAACTTTGATAAATTAGCAAAGAAGTTATCAGGAATATCACCCAGAGGATTGTTGTTCAACTTCAAATGTTCGAGTTTTGATAAATGTTGGAGAGCTTTTGGATGCATTCTAGTGATGATGTTGTTGTGGCTTATATCAAGCATCCTCAAGTTTTGTAATCCTTCGAAACTTTTTTCACTTAAAGAGCTTATCGAGCAGTTCTCAATATATAGATATCGCAACTTTGATAAATTAGCAAAGAAGTTATCAGGAATATCACCCAGAGGATTGTTGTTCAACTTCAAATCTTCGAGTTTTGATAAATGTTGGAGAGCTTTTGGATGCATTCTAGTGATGATGTTGTTGTGGCTTATATCAAGCCACCACAAGTTTTGTAATCCTTCGAAACTATTTTCACTTAAAGAGCTTATCGAGCAGTTCCTAATATGTAGTTTTTCCAACTTTGATAAATTAGCAAAGAAGTTATCAGGAATATCACCCAGAGGATTGTTGTTCAACTTCAAATGTTTGAGTTTTGATAAATGTTGGAGAGCTTTGCCTTCAAACTGGTTTCCAATTTTCAATTGATTGTCACTGAGATGTAAGCGTTCCAATTTTTCCCTCAGCGGTCTGAGAGCGTTGCGACTGATGGAGCGCATGGAGTTTCCCACAGCCTTTAATACCTTCAGTTTACTTCTCCATGATGTGAAGGATGAATCATTCAGTGTCTGTATATGGTTTCTATTGATCAAAAGTTTTCTTACGAACTTCCTTCTTCCTTTATATTCTGGAACGTGTGTAAATCCTTTCCTTGAACAATTAATTTTTTTCTTATAAAGTTTGGATGTTTCACATGTGGAACCTTCTGCTTGAATGTTGTCAATCAACACAATCGCCAAGCACGCAAAGATGAATAAATTCGCCTCCGTTGTGAGCATTATTTCGACCCAAAATATCCTGCAAAGAATGAGAGTCATCAGGAAAACATGAAATTAAAAATCTGATTTTAGGCAGTATATCGAAGCAACAAAGCACATGCTTTTATACAACGAACTGTACTTGAACATTTCAATGATTTTCCAAGAACTGTAAACTAAATCGACCGTGAAAGTCAACTGGGCAGTGAACAATCATCCTTCGTCAGTTGCAATTCCTCAGTTGATTCTTAACCTCCTTCCCCATTCAATTCGCA
>CAJQUW010010130.1:0-124086 GCA_907163375.1 Prostheceraeus crozeri
CACTGTACACAGGACGAACCATGTCGAGATTTTATCTCAAGTGCATCCTTGAGACTTAACATGCATTAAATTACTTGTCGTAATCAAGGAAGTGTCATTTTTCAGTCATTTATTTTTTGAAATTCCAAATGAATGAAGAATCTCCCTCACTGACAGACGCTGACGTTCCATGTCTGTACGAGCGACGGCTTTTGTCCAAATTTTCGAAATATGATATCGTCATTAAATAAATGAACCGCATTTATACTCGGAGGCACATTAGGCATGAAGCCTTTCATCAATGTTGCCAAATTGTCATTTATCCCACTCTGATTCTTTGAGAGTATGTGTTTCTTTGTGTATCTGTTTTGAAGGTCTTAGGTTTGATCCGACCAAAGTTTGAACCAAGGTCACCCGGACACAGAGCAAACACTCCACCGCAGGGCCAAGGCGCCGGTGTTATGTCAGAATGAACATTTCAAGAGCATCATGTAATAATATTTTGGTAAATTTTTGAGCAGATATTTTTAAAGCAGCTGGCATTTGGAAGAATGCTGTAGGTCTTCATGTATACTATGAAGCACAAGATATATGTTAAAGGCAAGTATATGCAGTCTAAGAGTGAAGTCCATATATCGAAGGCTATATAGGCCTCATCATGGTTCAACTGTCTTTTCAGATCAGGGTTAGACTTTTTATGTACAAAGCCTCCATCATATTTAAATTGAAGCTATTAAAGGCTTTGGTTAGGATACTGAACACTTCAGAATTCCAGCTACACCGGCAGTTTAATCAATGGTTAGAGATAGCTGAAATTATCTGCAGACAGTTTAATCTGATCATAAATTGAGTTGTATTCCTGAAAATCAGAAAATCCTAGCTCAAGTCTCTAACAAACAGCTTTGATTCAAATATTATTGAGGCAATGTCCATAAAAACACAATCTGAACAGACAGCTGAACCATGATGGTGCATTCTTTAGTTGTAGATGTATTCAAACTTTGTAAATGTCTCACTGTGTCGCATGATTCTAACTGCATCTTGTAATTTCCTATTTTCATTTAACCCTATCTTACCCGGGCTATTTTGAGCGTCGAAAACCCGGGGGGGGGCTAAAACAGCCCCCCCCTTAAGAAATCAATGTTCCAATGATCACATCATTCTGAAAGTTACCTATCTACACAATTAGGACATGAGAAATTCAATGGTGGCAATCACTTTTGTTGAATTGATAGTCTTCGTTCTAAAAATAGCAATTCAAAATTTGAATTTAGATAATAGGAATCAATATCAACAAATCAATGTTCCAATGATCACATCATTCTGAAAGTAACCTATCTGCACAATTAGGACATGAGAAATTCAATGGTGGAATTCATTTTTGTTGAATTGACAGTCTTTCTTCTAAAAATAGCAATTCAAAATTTGAATTTAAATAATAGGAATCAATATCAACAAATCAATGTTCCAATGATCAAAGCATTCTGAAAGTTATCTATAAACATAACTGATTTAGACGTGAAAAATTCAATGTTGGATTTTATTTTGGTTGAGTTGTTAGTTTTCATTCTAAAAATAGCAATTCAAAATTTGGATTTTGCTGATTTTATGAAAGGTTCAATATCAACATAAATCATTTTTTCACCTACATTGAAGAATTATCTAGCTGATACATTTCATGAGATAATATATTCTGATAGAGATGCAGAAGTTAGAAAAACGGGAATTTTTGAAAAAGTACTTTTCACAATGACCTTCAAATTTGACCTTCAAGTGGGCCAATTGTAATCAAATTTGCACTGATGATGTGTCATACGACTAAACTAATGGTCAAAAAAATTCAGACTCCTAGCAGACATACTTCATGAGATATTATATTTTGATAGAGATGCAGAAAATTGATAAACGGGAAAATTCAATTTTTGAAAAAGTACTTTTCACAATGACCCTCAAATTTGACCTTCAAGTGGGCCAATTGTAATCAAATTTGCACTGATGATGTGTCATACGACTAAACTAATTGTCAAAAAAATTCAGACTCCTAGCTGTTATATTTCAAGAGATACAATGTATTGTATTCTGATTGATAGAGATACAGAAGTTAGAAAAACGGGAAAATTCATTTTTTGAAAAAGTACTTTTCACAATGACCCTCAAATTTGACCTTCAAGTGGGCCAATTGCAATCAAATTTTTACTGATGATGTGTCATACATTCTAACTAAAAGTCATAAAAATTCAGACTCCTAGCTAATATGGTTTATGAGATATTTTAGAAAATGTACAAGGGGGGGGCTGTTTTAGCCCCCCCCCCGGGTAAGATAGGGTTAAACACCTTGCTTGAAGAAATGTTTGAATTGAATAGTAGATGATAGCTAAGCTGGTAGAAAGCCTCATTCCGATGCTTCCTAGTCTATAGTGAAGGAGTTTCAATAATACCATAGTCATTCATCAATACTTATCAGACATTTCAATAATTAATTGCAATTAATTGGACAAGGAAATCAATTGATCGAAATTGAAAAATATATCAATCAATTAATTGGAATGGAAATTGTGAACAAATTAACCAATTGAAGTTGGAAAATGTATCAATCAAATGATTGTAGTTGGAATTGTGAGCGAATCAATATTGAAAATGGAATCCAAAATTCGGGCAGTTTCTGCAACTTGAAAGCATTAATTATTAATTTACTTGATCCAAGATTTGTTTAAGTATATACACGTTACACAGCAATAAACAATCTCTTATATTCTTTAATACTGTTTAGTCAGACCAATCAGACAAGCGACAATTTCCTTAGATTCGCTCTCATGCTTTTGGCATATAGTTTATACACGCGTTCGTGATCCTGTCCATTGTTTTTATCAGTGACGATTGAGTAGAGAAATTTCGCCTGCATTTTAGAGCTGCTTGGTCTACTCTGGTTGAAACAAACATGAATTTAATTGTGGCTACTAATGAATCTTAACGTTCTTACTGCTTGCCAACCTGAAATGCTTACTAAAAATTGTGAAAAGTACTGTGAATTACTGTAAATTGTGAAAAGTAAAATACTGCGGAGGCGAAATTAGATATACAATCTCGGCTACTAACAGATAGCAATTAATTGGTTGCAATTGGAAAATGCAGCAATCAATACGAATTGGAAAAATATCAATCAATTAATTGAAATTCTTTATTCTAGCCAATTAATTAATTGAAATTGGTTTATCAATCAATCAATCAATTGGCTCCAATTAATTAAAAAGTAATTGGGGTCAATTAATTTTGACAATTCTTGATGCTTGTGTGTACATGACTTACATTCAATTGTGTGGGATTTTGCCGTCTTCATTTATGAGCAACAATTGCGAATAAAAGACTATCATAGTCTATTTTATATGCTCTTCTCTATTTTCAGGAATTAATGATGTCTACGAATCTATGGTCTTCTTAAGACCGTCTACGAATCCTTAGCATTCCAACCCCTTAACGTCTTCGACTTGATATCTTCGACTGACTCTCTGTGATACTTTCTTCAACTTGCGGACTTGCGATTGTGACTTGAAGCGTTTTCAAGATTTTTAAGGGTTCAGTCTCGTGAACATTTTTTCTCCCAGAGAGTCATTGTCGATTGGAATTTACTACCCCATTATGATGTTTGATCGTCGTGATTGGACTTCAAGACAAACATGCTCAATGTTTTCATGCTGCGAAACTAACTTTGTGACATTTCTATTGTTTATATAAGATGCACGTTACAATTAGTTTGTAAGAGGCTCTATGATATTACTACTTTCTGATACATCCTTACCTCCTGCAATAGCTGCAATCACGATGAATCGCAAAATCAATGTAGTCATGTTGTAAGCGGCACATATCAATCAGATTGTTCGTTGTTATATAGCAAAACTATGGGATAATAGTAATTCAAATATTGTGAGACGCTCGCAGATGTGAAATTTCTTATTAGTTAGTTTAGTTCCCATTCAAATTGTAGACACGGAGTAAATCATCAGGTCACCAATGCGTTGAGAGAATTCGCATTGCATACAGCTGAAACTAAACAATGATCGGCTTTTTATTACAAAAAAAGTACGTGTGCGCATTAATGTTGTTTTTATAATGCTTTGTTTTGCTAATAATTCTAATATCTCATGATGTTAATCGACATTGAAATTTTTTCGTTGATATTAGGAAGCATCGCTTTTATTTGAGAATTATGCGCCGCGCCTCCGTTGGCACCTATCATGATTTGTGACATTTCCGTGGACCTGATTAAAGGACCCGAAACGAGACGAAAACAGTTCATCATTTTGCTGATGAGCCCTTGTATCTATTTTTGTATGTATTTGCTTTAGTGTTGTTTTGTCCAGTTTTATTTTTCTATTTTCGTTCTTGTCCCTGTGAACTTTTGAGAATCCGCTTGTCCAGCACAGTACTCGCTTAATGAGTCCTTTTCAGGACTATCTTACATTTTATATACAAATAATTTTTGTATTTTATTATACACTGTAAACCGTAGACCGACAATTATCCTACAAAATTACTGACAAAATCAACCGACGATTGTCACCTCCAATATCCTGCGATATCCGACCAATTTGTAGGCACCGATATCGAAACAGATGCTTTGTATGCAAATTATTTAAACAAAAACTGTTCAATATTGATTGATATTTTCGATTAGTGATTGCTTGACTTTTGGGCAATCTGTATTATGTTGTGGCAAAACCATGATAAATTTTTACATAATTTAATTAATTACCCAAAATTTTGATAAAATGTAAGCTATAATTCATTGCTATTCATTTTGTCCCTTTTTGTCAGGTATTGCAGGTGTTCAGTGGCAATCATCCTACAAGAACGAACAATGACCAACAAAATAGATTTTGTAGGATAAATGGCTGTCAATTGTCAGTCAACGGTTTACAGTGTATGTATTATCCATACGTTAGCGGACTTCAGTTACAACTTACATGTCATTAATAAATCCATTGATTATACCATAGAGGTAGACTTCAAAAGTAAATGTGAAAAATGAACCTATCGGTTATTCAATATATGTCTTCACGTAATAAAACGAATTTTTAGTGCAATAATTTGTGGTGTGATATCAGTTGTTGAAAATGATGCACTTGTAATTTGATTTAAGCTTTTAATTTTTTAGAGAGAGTAATTTAAAGTGTCTCCTCACTACACGTATTCACGCAACCGCCATGGTCCTGACATGCGATGAACATTTGATTGAAGGAATTTGAATTATGCATCTTAGACGATTGACATCAAGTTGGTTGTTGCATGTGCAGGGTTTTATTAGAACATCGAATTCTGTTCTTGCCTTTTTTGAAATCACTATTAAAAATATTCTATTTCGTCGTGAGAACAACAATGTCAACAAGTTATTTATTTTTTGACATATTGCTCAATTACTTTTATAAAATTGCTCACACAATGGTCAAATGCGAGTAAGAGTTGATTAATTATGGTCATGCTGTAAATCGACTAGATAATCGTTTTCCGATTGTGAGCAACCTTTGGGATTAGTCAATTTGTTTGGATGCATTACGGTTAGGGATGGAAGAGACGCTGGCAAGCATTTGCATGCACTATGCCAGATATTATGAAACAGGGAGAATGAAATTGGGTCAAAATGGATACATGTGCTAAAATTTCCTGCAATTGAATGACAACTGTTTTCGAGGGATATTGAAATTTGCCTCAATTTCACGTGAAGTAATCAATATTTATTTTGAGATCTGCTTTTCAGACGCTTTCTAGTGTAAATTGAGAACATATTGTATTAACCAGCAATATATTTTCAAGCAACACAAATCTCCTATGCCATTAAAATCAGTTGTCGCCAATGTTTCACCACAAGCACAATTTTGTCCAGGGTCGATTATAGAGATAAACATGCACTGCAGTATGGGTCTGTGGGAAGCTTGGCTGGTTCATACACGACGGGATCAGCGGGAAAAACTTCTGGAAGTAAAAAGTCAATGTGTGAAAAACGAAATATGTGAAATTCTCATGTCCAAAACTTACATCAGCAATTGAAACCGTTGGATATTCGAAGTGCTTGCCATCAAAGTGAGTGGTCATTTGATAACCGAATGCGTCAAGTTTGCCACTGTTGTAGATCACAAACACAGGTAATATTTCATGACAAGCCATGTTTGGTCGAATGTTGTAGTAATAATGTTGTCCTGCAAATAAAGAGGTGAAGAAAGTTGCGATGAACCAGTTGTGCTATTGTGTTGTGATCTTAAAACCGATAACTGCCGTTTTACCAGTTTTTCATTCCCATAATTATCAATATACATAAATCACTATAGAATAGAAAGATGTCATCAGACTTGAACAATTTCAAGCACAACAATTCCTTGGCAGACGTAGACGCTGCGTTTCGCCCAACAAGGGCTCGTCAGTGCGGCTCGGAATGGCCCAAACTAGCTTAAAATATCTAGAATGCCTGAACAAGATGAAGAACTGTACAGCAAGCTGCTCTGCATTTGTTCATCCTGGCCTTGCCAAACGCAGCGTCCTCGGCTTCCAGCGATTTGTTGTGCTTGACTTGTTCAAGTCTCAGGACATCTTTCTATTCAATGCTCAGGCGAACTGGCTCTCTGCAATCTTTATGAATATCGATATATATGTAGAACGTAATCAATATGACAAGTGGAGCATGTTCTATTCAGATTCTGATAATATGCTATATTAGACTTTATTTGTCAACAGAGGCGTTAAAGAAGATCGTGACCTCATTGGTGTTTACAAGGCTGAACAATTGCAATAGCATTCTCTGTGTTGAGCAAACAAGATTACCAATGGTTACCAAAAAAAAATGAAATTGAGCAACAGATGATGCGTTCACTGGATTGCGGCACGAGCAGGAGTGCTGAGCAAAGGAAGGTCACTGGTTCTATTCCATTTGTACCAGGTGTAAGTGACGTTATCAAGTCCAAGTTGGCTGCGTTTGATATCAACATTGCGCTCAAACCAGTTTCTACGTTACAAGACATTGTGGTTAGAAAGCGACCTTCACCAGCACTTTGTTTGGGCTCCGTCTACCATATCAAGTGTGGGTTTCAGGATTGTTCCTTCTCGTACGTGGGGGAATCTGCAAGACCGATTGACAAAAGGAAGGCTGAACATGTTCGCAACATTCGCGAGTTGGACACCGGCAGATCAGAGTTGGCCAAGCATTTGATGGATACTGGCCTTCGAATTGATGTTGATTCGTTGACCATAGTGGATAGGGAGTCTGTCTGGAGGAAAATAATCGTAAAGGAATGACTGTGGATACGGAAACTTCAGTCTTCGAATAAAACTAAGATTGATTTGGGTGAATTTTATGATAATGTCATGTAGCTTTCTCATTGAATAGTTTCTTCTCTTTATGTCGATTTTAATATATTTATCATCTTACTTATATTTCACAGAATGAGTAACATCTAATTGTTTCTTATTCAGTTCTGGTAAAGAATTCTTTCTACAAGCAATGAGGTATGATCATCTGTTGTCAGCATGGCTTCTGTATCATGAATTAAAATTCAGTTGCTTGAGGATGGCAGACGGCGTCTGTCGAAAGCGCTCGCGAGAACCTTGAATGTTTTTCTTGTTTCGTTGGTCAACATCGACCCTGAGATGTCCTCCGAATCAAATAATTCTCTGTGTTTTGTCATCCAATCTTCTTAAGAAATTGCAAAAAATGAAAATGGCCTGCGTGTGCTTGATAAAGTCAATCGCCGTGGGCATATTGCGCCATATCTCAAGAGACTGAAGTGCCCTCCACTTCTACAACGCATTGAACTAGAAGTTGGTAGTATGTACTATAAAGTACTTCATTTTCAATCACCTCAGTATATTTGTAAGCTTTGGCATGCAGTCTTCCCTCACGCTACCTACGTTCATCTGAAGACAACTGCTTAATTAAAGTGCCCTCCACTGCGCTACTCTCGAGGTGGTCAAGGGTTTAGCTAAAATGTTAAGCGTTGATGGATGAATATTGTGATAAACAAAGTTTTCTCTTAATTTCATAATTTCATTTTCTTGTGACTAGCATTTTTTTGTATACGTTGTGCGCAGTGAGCCTCTTTTGGATACAGCGCTGTATATATACGGTCAAATAATTAAATAAATAAATTATCCCTCATCACAGAACATCTGTATGGAAATCGTGTGGGAGTTCTTGAATATATATATATATATATATATATATATATATATATATATATATATATATATATATATATATATATATATATATAGGTTAGTTTAAAATTTATTAATGACCGTCATTACAATATCCTTTTTTCTGTATCCCTTGATAAAGGCTAAGCCGAAATATCGGGAATATAAAACTATACGGTCGTAGAAAACTGCCTTTTTTACAAGGCAATTTTCTGCATTGCCTTTTAAAGAATATTTAGGCTATGTTTTTTCTATTTGTAATTGAAATGCATCATTAGTTTCAATGCCCCTATCAAGTTAGCAATGACGACCTCAAGTAGTCTGTACTAATGCATGTAGATCATACCCTGTTGATAGGCCTGATGGTTTGGATTTATTGATGCGCTTTTTTCGAACTCCATTTTTCGGCTCAGTCATACAGCTCTCATGCAAGCACTTTTCAATGAAGCCCATCGCTGAAAGTGCCATGGTAGAGCTGATTGTGCAACTTGTACTGCTACAAGTTCCTCAATTGGGACATAGGACCATCGTTAAGCAAATAAATACTATTAGACTTACTGTAAAATTACAATGGATGTTCCACCAGCAGCGTCACATGGCGCAGGAAGGTCCATTTGATGCTATTTATGGTTGATGTCATCCGCAACGGAGTTGAAGACAACAATTAAATTTTGCTGTCCACTTAGTAAAACGTCTTTATTAATGCACCCTCTTACACTAATTTCCCATTGAAATCCCAGTAACATTCCCACGTCACACCACATAGAAATCTCCCACCACATAGCGGCAACTCTGCAAGAATGGTGAAGCGTCAACGGAAAAGATTTTTGCGGCAGTCACTGGCGGATGTGTAACCACAATCAGTCACTCCTATGCATGTTGTGGAGTGCAGACTACTCAGAACTAACCATCATGTCACCAGTCACCACGAAAATCACAGGAATTCGCAATGAAACACAAACATGAAATAAGATAGCCTTCCTTGAAATAATACATGTATGGGCATTCTAATTTGCTTCAGCGATCTTCGAAGCGTACTCTAGACCTCTGTTTCAGTACTCGGTCTCCCACTTCCTCAGTTTCCTACCGGAAAATCTAAGCTCGATTACATTTTCTGATCGGAAATTGGAACCAAGGACTCTTTCTTCCAGTAGGAATATAAAGCCAATATTGCAATTTCCGATCGGAAAATATAACTGAGAAAAACTGAATATCGTAACAACGGTTCGGGAGATCCATAAAATTTTTTGATTCATCAATGGGATAAATAACACTGGTCAACAATGAAAAAATAGTCTAAGTGTTTTTAGCTGATTTCGGGTAAGTCAAGTGTGTTGATTTCAAGAATCACCTCAGATTAGCTCAATCAGGTCAACTTTTTAAACTAACCTACATTTTGGGTTTTTCAAGTTTTGGCCTATACGATGATCCAGGGCTTCTCATGTACCGGTATTTTCTTGCGTTCATGTAGCTATTCTTTTATTTTCTAGACTAAAAATGCAATTTCTGAAGATCTTTGCGTCACATCTGATCATTTAGAATGCTGCCCATTTGAAAATATGCAATTCACCATCAATGTTTCCACTGCTTAAATACCTTGCTGAATTCATCGCTTATGAAATTTCTATGATATTTTTACACTCTGATGGACGTTTGTTCATTCACTCTGTTAGAGGATCAACCAGTCTGCGTATGAGTTCTTTGCTGCACTTTGTCAATTCAACGAATGAAGGCAAGCTTTCAGAGCAATTTCTATTTCAATCGAAGAGTCACATGTTAATTTTAGCCTTGTCATCATATTTAATGAATGTTGTCAGTGAATTTTGTATAACACATTCGCATTTTGCAGCTGAAGGATGACTTCAACCAGAAGATCTTGCAAAAACAGGCCTGACGTTTTCTGCTATATTTCAGCAAAGGGTGAATATACCCTTTTATCTAACAGGAATCAAGTAACAAGCTTAATAAAACGTGCCCATCAATCATATTTTGGAATTAAACTTGGTGACCATGATAAAGTTTGGGCTCCAGACATGGTATGCAAGTCATGCACCGAGCATCTGCGTCTGTGGACTAAAGGCAGGAAGAGGTGCTTGAAATTTGGTATTCCTATGATTTGGAGGGAACCGAGAAACCATGTCAATGACTGCTATTCCTGTGCTATTGATGTGACTGGTATCAACAGAAAGAACCGAAGCAGCCTGAAGTATCCGAATATTGAATCGGCACGTCGTCCTGTAGCTCATTGTGATGAAATTCCGGAACCTATTTTTGGAGAACTTCCTGACATCAGTGACGACGATTCCCCCAGTGCTGCTGAACATGTAGAAGAGCAACAAATGGATTTTGACGATGCTGCTCCACATCCTTTTTCCCAAAATAAGCTAAATGATCTAGTTCGCGATCTCAGTTTATCAAAGTCCTCTGCCGAGCTATTGGCATCCATATTGAAGGAAAGAATCTTATATCTAACAGTGCTCGTGTCACTTTCTATCGCAATAGACATGAAGAGTTCCTTCTTTTCTTCTTTAAAAAGAATGACTTGGTGTACTGCACAGATATTGCTCAGCTAATGTTCAAGCTTGGAATGCCACGGTACGAACCCAAAGATTGAAGACTATTCATAGACAGCAGCAAGCGATCTCTGAAATGTGTTCTTCTTCACCATGGTAATCAGTTTGCCTCTGTACCTCTTGCTCAATCGGCTACATTCGGCTACATTGAAAGAGAACTATGAAGCAGTGAAGTGCGTGCTGGAGAAAATACGTTATGATCAGCATCAGTGGCTAATTTGTGTTGACTTTAAAATGGTGAATTTTTTGTTGGGACAGCAGTCAGGCTATATCAAGTATTCATGCTTCCTGTGCATGTGGGATAGCAGAGACACTGCTCATCACTACACTAGAAAAAACTGGCCAATCCGTGAAGAATTGGTGCCATGTAGAGCAACGAACGTTATCAACGACCCCCTGGTAAACAGAGACAGGATACTCTTCCCTCCGCTGCACATCAAACTCGGCTTGATGAAGTAATTCACCAAAGCTCTGGACGAGGATGGTGCCTGCTTTAAATACTTGTGCCATGCTTTTCCAGGATTGACCATAGAGAAATTGAAAGTTCCCTAGTGATCATTTTCTATGGAAATCCCACAAAATTTCGCAGTAGAATTATCGCGCATTGTCTACTGCAAAAAGCATTAATTTTCTACTGCCAAAAAACCTACAGACATTAATCTTCTACTGCCAAAAAGGCCTACAGACATCAATTTATAAACGCATTCAGACAAGCAACAATTTTCACGATATTTTGCGATTAATTAGGAATAATATAAATGCCGATCGAACCTCAAGCAAGCGTAATTTTAAGTCCCGTGGATACATTAAATCATCCACCAGGATTCAAAACTACCGAATTTGAGGTATTGAACAGTACCTAAAAATAATAATAAAACTCACATTATATTTTCCATTTTCTCCAATCCTCCTTCAGAGATTCAACTTGTATTATTCGATTATTTGTTCGACTGTAGCTGTGTGTGGATCGAATATTTGATTACAATATAATTTCACTTCAAATGACTTTTCAGCAATGTAATCAATCACTTGTTTAATGGTTTTCAGCGAAAGCGAAATGATATTAGGTAGTTGAGTCAGAATGATGCGAATCAAAACGTGTAGATGAAGATGATGTTGAAGGTTAGGAACAGGAGGTAGTTCAATTTTCCTGGCATTGTGCTAAAAACAAGGGGTCTCTCGTTTGTATTTGCCTTTTATTTGGGGTTATGTGCAAGATAGAAATCCAGCAAGGTAACACCACAGCGCTTCTAGTGTCAGGTGGGACCGTGCAGTCAATATTCGCACTGCAAGGTTCCACCCCTTGATGCGTCTGTGACACGAAGCGCTGTGGTTTTACCTTATTGATTTTCTATCTTGTGCATAACTTCAAAGGCAAATACAAAGGAGTGACCCGCTCGGTTTTAGTACAATGCCAGGAAAAGAGAAGATCGATAGTGAAAATATTTCCATAGTGAAAAAATGCGTCGGCGTAATCCTGAAATTGGTTGTGAAAGTCGAATTACGACAGAATCCTCTGAATGTCCAAAGCACAAATGACTGACTTGAGGCGTAGTTAAAAGTTTTCTAAATCCACAAGTATAAGACAGTAGAACGACATGCATTGACGCTGCTGGGATGACTGAAACATGCACGATGCACTGAGAGGAATGACTGTGCAATTGATGACGCCTGGTTGATATAGCATACACAGTCTGTCCGCTCGCATCCTCTTTGTCGTGTGACTCATGGACCGAAGGTCGTTATGAGGGCATTCATTAGTCATTAACAGGCAGGCGATCGACTCCACAGTAGGGAGAGAGATGTGTGCAGAGGAAAATTGTGACGGATACCGGTATATACATTACGTCCTTTAGTCATAGTCTTGCAAATAGGGGAACAACTGATCCGCATATTGTGACCTTGAATATTCCAGCTAAGATACATTCAAAATCAGAAAATCAGCTTTCAAATGGAGAAAAGAAAATAAAAGAAGTTGAATGGAGAGATGGAGATAAGGAGAGAGAGAGAGAGAGAGTGTGTGTGTGTGTGTGTGTTAAAGAGAGAGAGAGAGAGAGAGAAAAAAAAAAGAGGAAGCTTGTTCCCCTGTGCTTCGCGCACTATGGCCCCGATCAAAAACAAACAGTTCGAGGAGACTCCGGAGTTTCCGGAGAGAGAAAGAGAGATAAGAAGAGACTAGAAGGACTTAGTTCTGTACCTCGTGCATTGTGACACTCCATCACAAGCGAATCATTTAAAGGAGACAAAGTAGCAAGAGAAGGGGCGCATGTATAAAACGAAATGTTCTTTTTACAGGTGTAAAGCAAGTAATAAATGAATATAATACATGCACATTTATATATCACATTCATTTATACATGTGATATTTAATATAATAAGTATTAAATGTGATGTAGACATAATATCAATATATCAAATATATAAACATGACAATATATTTGATAAGATAGAATTTTGTAATTGCGTATAAAATTGTATTACATGTATATATTCCTATGAATACATTAGATGGTAACAATACGAGATTTATATACAAATATCTTTCTTTTGTATATTACAGCAAAAGAATTGCTGTATTATACAAAAATGTTTGAGTTCAACGTTCTTGTAGAGGTTATGTCTGTCGTCGATAAATGTTTAGAGACACGTGTCTCCAGCAAACATTTACAGATATATTTGCCTGCTAAACATTATATGGATGCCATGAATGCCAGTAAGAATTCTCTAGAATTGCAGTAGGCATTATTAGCTCATACAAATGTCTCTAAAAACCATAAAAAGCTTACTGCCAAATCAAATATCTGTAGCGATTTTGAAAGGCAGTAGAAAATCGTAAAATCTCTAGAAAATGATCACTCGGGTTGGCATTTTTGATGGTCCTCAAATCCGACAGCTAATCAGAGATACTGAGTTTGAAAATTCAATGAACGGTGTGGAGCTGCAGACATGGAGAGCATTTGTTCTGGTAGTGAAGAACTTTCTTGGCAATAAAAAGGCCAGAAACTATACAGAGCTAGTCTCAAATATGTTGACTGCTTTCAGAATCCTTGGATGCAACATGAGTATCAAAATGCATTACATTTTCTCACACATGGATCGGTTTCCTGAGAATCTGGGATCTGTGAGCGATGAACAAGGGGAGAGATTCCATCAAAACATAAAGGTGATGGAGACAAGGTATCTGGGACTCTGGGATGCAGTTATGATGGCTGATTGCTGCTGGAATCTAAAGAGAGACATCCCTGCACCTGAGCATTCAAGGAACTGCAAAATACGGAAATTCATGCCCTGACATTTTTACAATTGCGACTTTCTACCCAGATTGCATGTGCAAGTAGGCCTGCATGTATATTTATCTTATCCTTTGTCAATAACTTTTATACAAATAAGTGAAATTACATTTTGTGATACCAATTCAATACATTTTTTTATAATGTATCTTTTTTTCTACTTAGCCATTTTGGGGTGAGAAGGGTTCTTAGAAATAACAGATGACTTCACAAAGTGTGATGATATATTAAGCCAGAAAATCTAATTTCTCAAAATATAATTAACATGAAAACGTGACCTGATTGAGTTAAATGGATGCCATATTCAGAGTTGGTTAAGGAAAATGGTCCTAAATCAGTTGAAAAACGTCTGACTATTTTCAAAAAGTTTTTTTTTGTAACCCAGTGTAATACTTCTTCTTCGCCCAAGAAAGTGAACCACACTTCTGTTGCATATGTTAATGTGGAAATAATTGTTGATTTAATCACTCGATCAATATGCAGATCGACACAGATGCATGTACCTTGAAGAAGTGAGCTTCTTTAGAAGAAGTGAGTATTCTTTACAAATCGAAAATTCTAATCAATTAAATGAGACTAGAATTTTAAGTACGAGCAAGTTTGGATAGCATGAAAAAAATAAGTAACAGAAAATATTCCTATCACACATGGCTCTGAGATCTGAGACTATCAAACTTTTATTAAACGAATAGTTCCTCAAATTCTACTAATCAGTTTTAAGACAGCTGTGAATTTTCAAAAACTTATTTTAGTGGAATATAAAGATTTCCAGCAGATATAAAGGTAAAGCACATTTTTTTCGTGTAAGTGCATCATACATTTCAAGTGCACTGCAATTTATTGCTAGATTTTTTCCAATCATTTTCTTAAAATTACTTTGAAATCATTATATTTCTTCGGTGTCATTTTCTTTCAGAAAATTAGTAATTCTAGAAGTGCACGTTGCAAGCCTAGAGCTCAGTTAATAGAAGCAGCCATTTAACGTTCGGGAATGTAAAATAAGTCCATCGAATGATTCATGAAACGTGTTGCAATAATGATTCATGATTCAGTCACTCCAAGTTTTATGATAAAATTTGAAGTCATGGTAGTGTACTCAAATTAGAAAAGTGCAGAAATTAACTGTTTACTAGATGTCATTTTGGATAGATTTAAATGATTCCTGATACAAATATGCAATTTAGAAAAAATGGATGATTTACATGCATCGCAATTAACAGCACTGCAATAAAAGTGCTCAAGAATTGCACTTTTACAAACTCTGAATACTGCAAAAGGAGTCAATGTTGAAATTACCCATCATTACGAAGCATCTGCCCTTTGTCCACAGAGTTTTAGCCTGCAGCTCCGTCTCAGTCTTCGGAATATTCATAACTTTGACGGCACTGTTGTTGAACGGCTTTCCAAATTGTATTGCCACTCTATCCCCGGTTCCCTGTGTAGACACAGCGCTTGTAGGGCGCCCCTCGTTGCAGATAATGGCTGGAGAAATAATGATAGATGTTAACATTGACAATCATTGATTGTTTGTGTTTGAAATTTACCTGGATCTACGAGATACACTGTCAGAAGATGCTCTGTGGGTGTCTCAACATAAACATCATGCGCAGTTTTGTGAGCGGCCGTTGGATATCCAGTAGATTTAGGAACCTGAAATATACAGTACACGCATCATTTCATCATCGTTCATTCAACTGAGGCTTTAAACTGGAAAAAATGTAGAATATTTTTGAGTCGGCATGACATCTTAATTTGATACAAACAAGAAACACTTTTCCGAACGCGTTGGAGGACTTTATTCATCACTTATCATAGGTACTAGGATTACCCATAAATTGATTCTGCATGCATGGTGACGGCCACTATTTTCTAGCCGAACGCTTACAATCTATACACTACTTTCTGCACATTTTGTTGATACCGTGTTTCGTGAATCATTTTCAAAGGATTTGCAACAGTAACTGCCTACGTTGGGCTCAAAAAGTTGATTACGCAGTAGTCCCGCAAAACTGTGCCGGCCAACCTGCGGTTTCGTGTCTTCTAGTTTTCGACGTAAACCTTTCATCCAATATTTCTAAGTTTGTCTTTGAAAGTTCATTTTGGCTGAATTTTGCCACTTTTTTCAAGCAACGTGTGATGCCATTCAGCTAAGTACCTCAAATCTCAACATGAGTGCAACTCAACTGAGGATTCAACTCGACAGCCTTTGAAGTGGCACAGACCGTTTTGCCTCAGACGTGTTCCAATGGGGAATGGTGTCGTCATGCACATGTCCCTTCTACGATTCATCTCAAACTGCCCACCACATGCGGAGTCAATGCCCTGTTCTAATTCCTTGCTGACACTAATATACGTGTGTACATAAAACGAACTGAAAACTTGATGCGCACAATTTTCTAAATGAATCGTTCATTCAGCATTTTGCAAAATTGTCTTGTCTAATAGATAGTTAACGAAAAGGGTTGAAAGAATTTAGCAAACATAAACGCAAACAAAATGGCTTGAAAAGGTTCGAAATTCATCCTTTTGTGGATATTGTTTATGCACTATGCTCTCGATCGAAAAAGGACCGCATCCTTATCCAGCGGGGAGGGACAATTCGCCGTTTCCCCTCCTCAATTTCTATAGTGTCACTCCGAAAGACAGAAATCTCACGGTGCAGCATATTTCGTGTGTGATTTGTAATGGCGATGTTCATTTGGTTTAAATCGCTCATCTATAAATAGCAGCTGGAGATTGAAAATCGCTAGTTTGATCGAGTTCTAACAATGTTCACTTTGCATCGAATTTTGTCCATAATGCACATTTGTGGTTGAATTTACTGATCGGACTGATCGAATATGCTGATAAGGTTCTTAGTACGAGACATTGATGAAGTTCATATTTTGCGAACTGTACATGCGCATGTACATATAGAATGTGAGAGATTTTCTGCCAATAGTGGTCATTCCAATGTATCTTTGAAAGGTATCCCACACTTCGAGGAAAAAGCGATATTATTACAATAGATTTTGATAGGCAGTGTTCCATTACATTTGAATTCCCAATGCTATGCTTGATATCTATGGTGCATTAGATTTTCATGATATTATGATTCATACACTGTTATTCATAAAGTCTCAAATGAGTACTAGAAGGAGCGCTGAGCCTGAATACCAAGTACGACGAAGAAGTGAGTTCCAGAATATAGCACTCTTTGAGTTCGAAAATATCAGCACTCATTTTAGCACAGTCGTGCTCATTTCAGTACTTATTAAATGAGTTGCATAGGACAAGCACCTCCAATATATCGAAATATGTCATGCGGCATATCTAACCCGCTATATCGCATGCGCACATCAATCGAAGAACTGCATTGGCAATTAAGCACAAATGTATTTGGGTCAATAAATTATGCACAAGACTCAAAGCTCAGTCGTTGAAGTGGGCAGATGTTGGCAAGAAGTGCGGGAATGTTCGAGATGATGGCAAATGTTGACAGGACTCAAAGCGCAGTCGGAGAAAATCATAGACATTGGCAGGGCTCAAAGCATTGTCGGTGAGTAGGCTTATGACCCAGATCGATGTCCTATGTTCACTGATTCATTGAGAGGATATCGATGAAATGTCACAGGTCGGTTTCTAGGATCATTAATTGTTTTACTGCACCCACTTCGATATGCAGGAACGCAGCAAATCGTCATTTCTAGTTGTGAGCACTCAGTACCTGAGACAGTGCGACCCGAGTGACAATGGACTCTTGTTTGGGAACAAAAACGTATTCAGATAGTGTTAACCGTTACTACTAGCTGCAGGATTAATGAGTTAGCTTAGTATCGCGTCATTTATTGATATTTCGTCATATTAGTACTCAACAAACATTTGTAGTACATCTGTGAATTTTAGTTCGATTATTCTAGTACTATTCTGTTTAATACTCAGATTCATGCCTAAATAAGATTTTATGATTGACACTGTAGATTCACATTTGTGAAATAGCACACTGCATTGGTCTACGTCCAACAATGGTCGCTGAAAGGTTTGTAAATGCGCTATTTAACCAGACATCACAGAAGGATTGTTCCCTTTCTCTTTATGGAGAGGTCTAAATCGGCCTCAAGTAAAGAGCGAGTTTTGCCTCCTCAGTTTATCTGAATGAAGTGCGATCCACAGTGTAGACCACATGCAAAATCGATTTGTAGGATGAAATTGAGTTGTTTCTACTCAGTTTGCAACAATCATTGGACTTGTGTATTGGTGCACTAGACTGAATTTCGTTACCTAATTGCTCTACATACAGAACATCATAAAAATGAGACATTTTCTCAGATTGGTTGTGTAGGACGTACCGCTGTTTGAACTCCAGCAATTGTGCCTTGACTGTCAAATAGAAGCATGATTGATCGATCTCCATCGTTACTGATGTATCTTCTTCCAAGAAATCCATTGGCAGCTGTAAAATAATGATTTGTGATGACTTGTATAGTACCTTGGCGAAGGACTGAGGAAGGATTGACGCGTGAGGGCCACTGGATCAGGTTATACTTCTTCACGGGCCGCAACTCACGCGGAAGTTAATCAACATGAAATGAATCTTTATTTTTAGTTCTATAATAATTGTTCGAAATATGGCATGGAAGTAGTTTCTACAGCAAAAAACTTCTCTTTGTAATTCTGCGTGCTAATAAAATGGTTCATAACTTCCCTAACTAATATTTGCAACATCAGATAGAATATGTTCATATTATAGAGGCAGTCTATGCATAACTGAATAGTGCAAAATGCATGGATAAGTTATTACATCCAACATGAAATTGCGCTAGTGTTCTGAACATGATTGAATGCAAAATAGAAAGGATGTAAATAATACAATGAAATTACAAAGTCCAGAGAAGAAGCAAGTTAATAAGAGATAACTGCGAAGATGATAATGAAGGTGAAAAAGCAGGATTAATACGCAATCAAAGCATGATTACAATAAACAAGATAACGTTTGAAAAAGTAGAAAGTGCGTTAACCTTGCGATAAAAAAAACAATGACATTGGGAAGGAGTGAATGCTCTTCATATTGAATCACTCATGTCAAAGTTGAGAATTCGTAGCGTCAGAAAACGAGTCAATGGCATGCATGGTTGAAGTGGAGAAGTTGAGAATTCGTAGTGTCAGAAAACGAGTCAATGGCATGCATGGTTGAAGTGCAGAAGTTGAGAATTCGTAGTGTCAGAAAACGAGTCAATGGCATGCATGGTTGAAGTGCAGAAGTTGAGAATTCGTAGTGTCAGAAAACGAGTCAATGGCATACATGGTTGAAGTAGAGAAGTTGATAATTCGTGGTGTCAGAAAACGAGTCAATGGCATGCATGGTTGAAGTGGAGAAGTTGAGAATTCGTAGCGTCAGAAAACGAGTCAATGGCATGCATGGTTGAAGTGCAGAAGTTGAGAATTCGAAGCGTCAGAAAACGAGTCAATGGCATGCATGGTTGAAGTGGAGAAGTTGAGAATACGTAGCGTCAGAAGACGAGTCAATGGCATGCATGGTTGAAGTGGAGAAGTTGAGAATTCGTAGCGTCAGAAAACGAGTCAATGGCATGCATGGTTGAAGTGGAGAAGTTGAGAATTCGTGGTGTCAGAAAACGAGTCAATGGCATGCATGGTTGAAGTGGAGAATTTGAGAATTCGTAGCGTCAGAAAACGAGTCAATGGCATGCATGGTTGAAGTGGAGAAGTTGAGAATTCGTGGTGTCAGAAAACGAGTCAATGGCATGCATGGTTGAAGTGGAGAATTTGAGAATTCGTAGCGTCAGAAAACGAGTCAATGCCATGCATGGTTGAAGTGGAGAAGTTGAGAATTCGTAGTGTCAGAAAACGAGTCAATGGCATACATGGTTGAAGTGGAGGAGTTGAGAATTCGCGGTGTCAGAAAACGAGTCAATGGCATGCATGGTTGAAGTGGAGAAGTTTAGAATTCGTGGTGTCAGAAAACGAGTCAATGGCATGCATGGTTGAAGTGGAGAAGTTGAGAATTCGTGGTGTCAGAAAACGAGTCAATGGCATGCATGGTTGAAGTGGAGAAGTTGAGAATTCGTGGTGTCAGAAAACGAGTCAATGGCATGCATGGTTGAAGTGGAGAAGTTGAGAATTCGTAGTGTCAGAAAACGAGTCAATGGCATGCATGGTTGAAGTGGAGAAGTTGAGAATTCGTATTAGTGTCAGAAAACGAGTCAATGGCATGCATGGTTGAAGTGGAGAAGTTAATAATTCGTGGTGTCAGAAAACGAGTCAATGGCATGCATGGTTGAAGTGGAGAAGTTGAGAATTCGTGGTGTCAGAAAACGAGTCAATGCCATGCATGGTTGAAGTGGAGGAGTTGAGAATTCGTGGTGTCAGAAAACGAGTCAATGGCATGCATGGTTGAAGTGGAGAAGTTGAGAATTCGTAGCGTCAGAAAACGAGTCAATGGCATGCATGGTTGAAGTGGAGAAGTTGAGAATTCGTGGTGTCAGAAAACGAGTCAATGGTATGCATGGTTGAAGTGGAGAAGTTGAGAATTCGTGGTGTCAGAAAACGAGTCAATGGCATGCATGGTTGAAGTGGAGAAGTTGAGAATTAGTAGTGTCAGAAAACGAGTCAATGGCATGCATGGTTGAAGTGGAGAAGTTGAGAATTCGTGGTGTCAGAAAACGAGTCAATGGTATGCATGGTTGAAGTGGAGAAGTTGAGAATTCGTAGTGTCAGAAAACGAGTCAATGGCATGCATGGTTGAAGTGGAGAAGTTGAGAATTCGTGGTGTCAGAAAACGAGTCAATGGCATGCATGGTTGAAGTGGAGAATTTGAGAATTCGTAGTGTCAGAAAACGAGTCAATGGCATGCATGGTTGAAGTGGAGAAGTTGAGAATTCGTGGTGTCAGAAAACGAGTCAATGGCATGCATGGTTGAAGTGGAGAATTTGAGAATTCGTAGCGTCAGAAAACGAGTCAATGCCATGCATGGTTGAAGTGGAGAAGTTGAGAATTCGTAGTGTCAGAAAACGAGTCAATGGCATACATGGTTGAAGTGGAGGAGTTGAGAATTCGTGGTGTCAGAAAACGAGTCAATGGCATGCATGGTTGAAGTGGAGAAGTTGAGAATTCGTAGTGTCAGAAAACGAGTCAATGGCATGCATGGTTGAAGTGGAGAAGTTGAGAATTCGTAGTGTCAGAAAACGAGTCAATGGCATGCATGGTTGAAGTGGAGAAGTTAATAATTCGTGGTGTCAGAAAACGAGTCAATGGCATGCATGGTTGAAGTGGAGAAGTTGAGAATTCGTGGTGTCAGAAAACGAGTCAATGCCATGCATGGTTGAAGTGGAGGAGTTGAGAATTCGTGGTGTCAGAAAACGAGTCAATGGCATGCATGGTTGAAGTGGAGAAGTTGAGAATTCGTAGCGTCAGAAAACGAGTCAATGGCATGCATGGTTGAAGTGGAGAAGTTGAGAATTCGTGGTGTCAGAAAACGAGTCAATGGTATGCATGGTTGAAGTGGAGAAGTTGAGAATTCGTGGTGTCAGAAAACGAGTCAATGGCATGCATGGTTGAAGTGGAGAAGTTGAGAATTAGTAGTGTCAGAAAACGAGTCAATGGCATGCATGGTTGAAGTGGAGAAGTTGAGAATTCGTGGTGTCAGAAAACGAGTCAATGGTATGCATGGTTGAAGTGGAGAAGTTGAGAATTCGTAGCGTCAGAAAACGAGTCGACGGCATTCATGGTTGAAGTGGAGAAGTTGAGAATTCGTGGTGTCAGAAAACGAGTCAATGGCATGCATGGTTGAAGTGGAGAAGTTGAGAATTCGTAGCGTCAGAAAACGAGTCAATGGTATGCATGGTTGAAGTGGAGAAGTTGAGAATTCGTGGTGTCAGAAAACGAGTCAATGGTATGCATGGTTGAAGTGGAGAAGTTGAGAATTCGTGGTGTCAGAAAACGAGTCAATGCCATGCATGGTTAAAGTGGAGAAGTTGAGAATTCGTGGTGTCAGAAAACGAGTCAATGGCATGCATGGTTGAAGTTAAGAAGTTGAGAATTCGTGGTGTCAGAAAACGAGTCGACGGCATTCATGGTTGAAATGGAGAAGTTGAGAATTCGTGGTGTCAGAAAACGAGTCAATGGCATGCATGGTTGAAGTGGAGAAGTTGCTAATTCGTAGTGTCAGAAAACGAGTCAATGGCATACATGGTTGAAGTGGAGAAGTTGAGAATTCGTAGTGTCAGAAAACGAGTCAATGACTGCATGGTTGAAATGGAGAAGTTGAGAATTCGTGGTGTCAGAAAACGAGTCACTGGTATGCATGGTTGAAGTGGAAAAGTTGAGAATTCGTAGTGTCAGAAAACGAGTCAATGGTATGCATGGTTGAAGTGGAGAAGTTGAGAATTCGTAGTGTCAGAAAACGAGTCAATGCCATGCATGGTTGAAGTGGAGAAGTTGAGAATTCGTAGTGTCAGAAAACGAGTCAATGCCATGCATGGTTGAAGTGGAGAAGTTGAGAATTCGTAGTGTCAGAAAACGAGTCAATGGCATGCATGGTTGAAGTGGAGAAGTTGAGAATTCGTAGTGTCAGAAAACGAGTCAATGGCATGCATGGTTGAAGTGCAGAAGTTGAGAATTCGTAGTGTCAGAAAACGAGTCAATGGCATACATGGTTGAAGTAGAGAAGTTGATAATTCGTGGTGTCAGAAAAACGAGTCAATGGCATGCATGGTTGAAGTGGAGAAGTTGAGAATTCGTAGCGTCAGAAAACGAGTCAATGGCATGCATGGTTGAAGTGCAGAAGTTGAGAATTCGAAGCGTCAGAAAACGAGTCAATGGCATGCATGGTTGAAGTGGAGAAGTTGAGAATACGTAGCGTCAGAAGACGAGTCAATGGCATGCATGGTTGAAGTGGAGAAGTTGAGAATTCGTAGCGTCAGAAAACGAGTCAATGGCATGCATGGTTGAAGTGGAGAAGTTGAGAATTCGTGGTGTCAGAAAACGAGTCAATGGCATGCATGGTTGAAGTGGAGAATTTGAGAATTCGTAGCGTCAGAAAACGAGTCAATGGCATGCATGGTTGAAGTGGAGAAGTTGAGAATTCGTGGTGTCAGAAAACGAGTCAATGGCATGCATGGTTGAAGTGGAGAATTTGAGAATTCGTAGCGTCAGAAAACGAGTCAATGCCATGCATGGTTGAAGTGGAGAAGTTGAGAATTCGTAGTGTCAGAAAACGAGTCAATGGCATACATGGTTGAAGTGGAGGAGTTGAGAATTCGTGGTGTCAGAAAACGAGTCAATGGCATGCATGGTTGAAGTGGAGAAGTTTAGAATTCGTGGTGTCAGAAAACGAGTCAATGGCATGCATGGTTGAAGTGGAGAAGTTGAGAATTCGTGGTGTCAGAAAACGAGTCAATGACTGCATGGTTGAAGTGGAAAAGTTGAGAATTCGTAGTGTCAGAAAACGAGTCGATGGCATGCATGGTTGAAGTGGAGAAGTTGAGAATTCGTAGTGTCAGAAAACGAGTCAATGGTATGCATGGTTGAAGTGGAGAAGTTGTGAATTCGTGGTGTCAGAAAACGAGTCAATGGCATGCATGGTTGAAGTGGAGAAGTTGAGAATTCGTAGTGTCAGAAAACGAGTCAATGGCATGCATGGTTGAAGTGGAGAAGTTGAGAATTCGTAGTGTCAGAAAACGAGTCAATGGCATGCATGGTTGAAGTGGAGAAGTTAATAATTCGTGGTGTCAGAAAACGAGTCAATGGCATGCATGGTTGAAGTGGAGAAGTTGAGAATTCGTGGTGTCAGAAAACGAGTCAATGCCATGCATGGTTGAAGTGGAGGAGTTGAGAATTCGTGGTGTCAGAAAACGAGTCAATTCCATGCATGGTTGAAGTGGAGAAGTTGAGAATTCGTAGCGTCAGAAAACGAGTCAATGGCATGCATGGTTGAAGTGGAGAAGTTGAGAATTCGTGGTGTCAGAAAACGAGTCAATGGTATGCATGGTTGAAGTGGAGAAGTTGAGAATTCGTGGTGTCAGAAAACGAGTCAATGGCATGCATGGTTGAAGTGGAGAAGTTGAGAATTAGTAGTGTCAGAAAACGAGTCAATGGCATGCATGGTTGAAGTGGAGAAGTTGAGAATTCGTGGTGTCAGAAAACGAGTCAATGGTATGCATGGTTGAAGTGGAGAAGTTGAGAATTCGTAGCGTCAGAAAACGAGTCGACGGCATTCATGGTTGAAGTGGAGAATTTGAGAATTCGTAGCGTCAGAAAACGAGTCAATGGCATGCATGGTTGAAGTGGAGAAGTTGAGAATTCGTGGTGTCAGAAAACGAGTCAATGGCATGCATGGTTGAAGTGGAGAATTTGAGAATTCGTAGCGTCAGAAAACGAGTCAATGCCATGCATGGTTGAAGTGGAGAAGTTGAGAATTCGTAGTGTCAGAAAACGAGTCAATGGCATACATGGTTGAAGTGGAGGAGTTGAGAATTCGTGGTGTCAGAAAACGAGTCAATGGCATGCATGGTTGAAGTGGAGAAGTTTAGAATTCGTGGTGTCAGAAAACGAGTCAATGGCATGCATGGTTGAAGTGGAGAAGTTGAGAATTCGTGGTGTCAGAAAACGAGTCAATGACTGCATGGTTGAAGTGGAAAAGTTGAGAATTCGTAGTGTCAGAAAACGAGTCGATGGCATGCATGGTTGAAGTGGAGAAGTTGAGAATTCGTAGTGTCAGAAAACGAGTCAATGGTATGCATGGTTGAAGTGGAGAAGTTGTGAATTCGTGGTGTCAGAAAACGAGTCAATGGCATGCATGGTTGAAGTGGAGAAGTTGAGAATTCGTAGTGTCAGAAAACGAGTCAATGGCATGCATGGTTGAAGTGGAGAAGTTGAGAATTCGTAGTGTCAGAAAACGAGTCAATGGCATGCATGGTTGAAGTGGAGAAGTTAATAATTCGTGGTGTCAGAAAACGAGTCAATGGCATGCATGGTTGAAGTGGAGAAGTTGAGAATTCGTGGTGTCAGAAAACGAGTCAATGCCATGCATGGTTGAAGTGGAGGAGTTGAGAATTCGTGGTGTCAGAAAACGAGTCAATTCCATGCATGGTTGAAGTGGAGAAGTTGAGAATTCGTAGCGTCAGAAAACGAGTCAATGGCATGCATGGTTGAAGTGGAGAAGTTGAGAATTCGTGGTGTCAGAAAACGAGTCAATGGTATGCATGGTTGAAGTGGAGAAGTTGAGAATTCGTGGTGTCAGAAAACGAGTCAATGGCATGCATGGTTGAAGTGGAGAAGTTGAGAATTAGTAGTGTCAGAAAACGAGTCAATGGCATGCATGGTTGAAGTGGAGAAGTTGAGAATTCGTGGTGTCAGAAAACGAGTCAATGGTATGCATGGTTGAAGTGGAGAAGTTGAGAATTCGTAGCGTCAGAAAACGAGTCGACGGCATTCATGGTTGAAGTGGAGAAGTTGAGAATTCGTGGTGTCAGAAAACGAGTCAATGGCATGCATGGTTGAAGTGGAGAAGTTGAGAATTCGTAGCGTCAGAAAACGAGTCAATGGTATGCATGGTTGAAGTGGAGAAGTTGAGAATTCGTGGTGTCAGAAAACGAGTCAATGGTATGCATGGTTGAAGTGGAGAAGTTGAGAATTCGTGGTGTCAGAAAACGAGTCAATGCCATGCATGGTTAAAGTGGAGAAGTTGAGAATTCGTGGTGTCAGAAAACGAGTCAATGGCATGCATGGTCGAAGTTAAGAAGTTGAGAATTCGTGGTGTCAGAAAACGAGTCGACGGCATTCATGGTTGAAATGGAGAAGTTGAGAATTCGTGGTGTCAGAAAACGAGTCAATGGCATGCATGGTTGAAGTGGAGAAGTTGCTAATTCGTAGTGTCAGAAAACGAGTCAATGGCATACATGGTTGAAGTGGAGAAGTTGAGAATTCGTAGTGTCAGAAAACGAGTCAATGACTGCATGGTTGAAATGGAGAAGTTGAGAATTCGTGGTGTCAGAAAACGAGTCACTGGTATGCATGGTTGAAGTGGAAAAGTTGAGAATTCGTAGTGTCAGAAAACGAGTCAATGGTATGCATGGTTGAAGTGGAGAAGTTGAGAATTCGTAGCGTCAGAAAACGAGTCAATGCCATGCATGGTTGAAGTGGAGAAGTTGAGAATTCGTAGTGTCAGAAAACGAGTCAATGCCATGCATGGTTGAAGTGGAGAAGTTGAGAATTCGTGGTGTCAGAAAACGAGTCAATGGTATACATGGTTGAAGTGGAGAAGTTGAGAATTCGTAGTGTCAGAAAACGAGTCAATGGCATGCATGGTTGAAGTGCAGAAGTTGAGAATTCGTAGTGTCAGAAAACGAGTCAATGGCATGCATGGTTGAAGTGCAGAAGTTGAGAATTCGTAGTGTCAGAAAACGAGTCAATGGCATACATGGTTGAAGTAGAGAAGTTGATAATTCGTGGTGTCAGAAAACGAGTCAATGGCATGCATGGTTGAAGTGGAGAAGTTGAGAATTCGTAGCGTCAGAAAACGAGTCAATGGCATGCATGTTGAAGTGCAGAAGTTGAGAATTCGTAGCGTCAGAAAACGAGTCAATGGCATGCATGGTTGAAGTGGAGAAGTTGAGAATACGTAGCGTCAGAAGACGAGTCAATGGCATGCATGGTTGAAGTGGAGAAGTTGAGAATTCGTAGCGTCAGAAAACGAGTCAATGGCATGCATGGTTGAAGTGGAGAAGTTGAGAATTCGTGGTGTCAGAAAACGAGTCAATGGCATGCATGGTTGAAGTGGAGAATTTGAGAATTCGTAGCGTCAGAAAACGAGTCAATGGCATGCATGGTTGAAGTGGAGAAGTTGAGAATTCGTGGTGTCAGAAAACGAGTCAATGGCATGCATGGTTGAAGTGGAGAATTTGAGAA
Source organism: Prostheceraeus crozeri (assembly GCA_907163375.1). Taxonomy (NCBI): domain Eukaryota; kingdom Metazoa; phylum Platyhelminthes; order Polycladida; family Euryleptidae; genus Prostheceraeus; species Prostheceraeus crozeri. The sequence continues at coordinate 26,924 of CAJQUW010010130.1, forward strand.
TTCGTAGCGTCAGAAAACGAGTCAATGCCATGCATGGTTGAAGTGGAGAAGTTGAGAATTCGTAGTGTCAGAAAACGAGTCAATGGCATACATGGTTGAAGTGGAGGAGTTGAGAATTCGTGGTGTCAGAAAACGAGTCAATGGCATGCATGGTTGAAGTGGAGAAGTTGAGAATTCGTAGCGTCAGAAAACGAGTCAATGGCATGCATGGTTGAAGTGGAGAAGTTGAGAATTCGTGGTGTCAGAAAACGAGTCAATGGTATGCATGGTTGAAGTGGAGAAGTTGAGAATTCGTGGTGTCAGAAAACGAGTCAATGGCATGCATGGTTGAAGTGGAGAAGTTGAGAATTAGTAGTGTCAGAAAACGAGTCAATGGCATGCATGGTTGAAGTGGAGAAGTTGAGAATTCGTGGTGTCAGAAAACGAGTCAATGGTATGCATGGTTGAAGTGGAGAAGTTGAGAATTCGTAGCGTCAGAAAACGAGTCGACGGCATTCATGGTTGAAGTGGAGAAGTTGAGAATTCGTGGTGTCAGAAAACGAGTCAATGGCATGCATGGTTGAAGTGGAGAAGTTGAGAATTCGTAGCGTCAGAAAACGAGTCAATGGTATGCATGGTTGAAGTGGAGAAGTTGAGAATTCGTGGTGTCAGAAAACGAGTCAATGGTATGCATGGTTGAAGTGGAGAAGTTGAGAATTCGTAGTGTCAGAAAACGAGTCAATGCCATGCATGGTTAAAGTGGAGAAGTTGAGAATTCGTGGTGTCAGAAAACGAGTCAATGGCATGCATGGTTGAAGTGGAGAAGTTGAGAATACGTAGCGTCAGAAGACGAGTCAATGGCATGCATGGTTGAAGTGGAGAAGTTTAGAATTCGTAGTGTCAGAAAACGAGTCAATGGCATGCATGGTTGAAGTGGAGAAGTTGAGAATTCGTGGTGTCAGAAAACGAGTCAATGCCATGCATGGTTGAAGTGGAGAATTTGAGAATTCGTAGCGTCAGAAAACGAGTCAATGGCATGCATGGTTGAAGTGGAGAAGTTGAGAATTCGTGGTGTCAGAAAACGAGTCAATTGCATGCATGGTTGAAGTGGAGAATTTGAGAATTCGTAGCGTCAGAAAACGAGTCAATGCCATGCATGGTTGAAGTGGAGAAGTTGAGAATTCGTAGTGTCAGAAAACGAGTCAATGGCATACATGGTTGAAGTGGAGGAGTTGAGAATTCGTGGTGTCAGAAAACGAGTCAATGGCATGCATGGTTGAAGTGGAGAAGTTTAGAATTCGTGGTGTCAGAAAACGAGTCAATGGCATGCATGGTTGAAGTGGAGAAGTTGAGAATTCGTGGTGTCAGAAAACGAGTCAATGACTGCATGGTTGAAGTGGAAAAGTTGAGAATTCGTAGTGTCAGAAAACGAGTCGATGGCATGCATGGTTGAAGTGGAGAAGTTGAGAATTCGTAGTGTCAGAAAACGAGTCAATGGTATGCATGGTTGAAGTGGAGAAGTTGTGAATTCGTGGTGTCAGAAAACGAGTCAATGGCATGCATGGTTGAAGTGGAGAAGTTGAGAATTCGTAGTGTCAGAAAACGAGTCAATGGCATGCATGGTTGAAGTGGAGAAGTTGAGAATTCGTAGTGTCAGAAAACGAGTCAATGGCATGCATGGTTGAAGTGGAGAAGTTAATAATTCGTGGTGTCAGAAAACGAGTCAATGGCATGCATGGTTGAAGTGGAAAAGTTGAGAATTCGTAGTGCCAGAAAACGAGTCAATGGCATACATGGTTGAAGTGGAGAAGTTGAGAATTCGTATCTTCAGAAAACGAGTCAATGCCATGCATGGTTGAAGTGGAGAAGTTGAGAATTCGTGGTGTCAGAAAACGAGTCAATGGCATGCATGGTTGAAGTGGAGAAGTTGAGAATTCGTAGTGTCAGAAAACGAGTCAATGCCATGCATGGTTGAAGTGGAGAAGTTGAGAATTCGTAGTGTCAGAAAACGAGTCAATGGTATGCATGGTTGAAGTGGAGAAGTTGAGAATTCGCAAGGTCAGAAAACGAGTCAATGCCATGCATGGTTGAAGTGGAGAAGTTTAGAATTCGTAGTGTCAGAAAACGAGTCAATGGCATGCATGGTTGAAGTGGAGAAGTTGAGAATTCGTAGTGTCAGAAAACGAGTCAATGGTATGCATGGTTGAAGTGGAGAAGTTGAGAATTCGCAGTGTCAGAAAACGAGTCAATGCCATGCATAGTTGAAGTGGAGAAGTTGAGAATTCGTAGTGTCAGAAAACGAGTCAATGGTATGCATGGTTGAAGTGGAGAAGTTGAGAATTCGTAGTGTCAGAAAACGAGTCAATGGCATGCATGGTTGAAGTGGAGAAGTTGAGAATTCGCAGTGTCAGAAAACGAGTCAATTCCATGCATGGTTGAAGTGGAGAAGTTGAGAATTCGTAGTGTCAGAAAACGAGTCAATGGTATGCATGGTTGAAGTGGAGAAGTTGAGAATTCGTAGTGTCAGAAAACGAGTCAATGGCATGCATGGTTGAAGTGGAGAAGTTGAGAATTCGTGGTGTCAGAAAACGAGTCAATGCCACGCATGGTTGAATTGGAGAAGTTGAGAATTCGTGGTGTCAGAAAACGAGTCAATGCCATGCATGGTTGAAGCGGAGAAGTTGAGAATTCGTGGTGTCAGAAAACGAGTCAATGCCATGCATGGTTGAAGTGGAGAAGTGAGAATTCGTGGTGTCAGAAAACGAGTCAATGGCATGCATGGTTGAAGTGGAGAAGTTGAGAATTCGTAGTGTCAGAAAACGAGTCAATGGCATGCATGGTTGAAGTGGAGAAGTTGAGAATTCGTGGTGTCAGAAAACGAGTCAATGGCATGCACGGTTGAAGTGGAGAAGTTGAGAATTCATAGTGGAGAAGTTGAGAATTCGTAGCGTCAGAAAACAAGTCAATGCCATGCATGGTTGAAGTGGAGAAGTGAGAATTCGTGGTGTCAGAAAACGAGTCAATGCCATGCATGGTTGAAGTGGAGAAGTTGAGAATTCGTAGCGTCAGAAAACGAGTCAATGGCATGCATGGTTGAGGTGGAGAAGTTGAGAATTCGTGGTGTCAGAAAACGAGTCAATGGCATGCATGGTTGAAGTGGAGAAGTTCAGAATTCGTAGTGTCAGAAAACGAGTCAATGGTATGCACGGTTTAAGTGGAGAAGTGAGAATTCGTGGTGTCAGAAAACGAGTCAATGCTATGCATGGTTGAAGTGGAGAAGTTGAGAATTCGTAGTGTCAGAAAACGAGTCAATGCCATGCATGGTTGAAGTGGAGAAGTTGAGAATTCGTGGTGTCAGAAAACGAGTCAATGGCATGCATGGTTGAAGTGGAGAAGTTGAGCATTCGTGGTGTCAGTAAACGAGTCAATGGTATGCATGGTTGAAGTGGAGAAGTTGAGAATTCGTAGTGTCAGAAAACGAGTCAATGGTATGCACGGTTGAAGTGGAGAAGTGAGAATTCGTGGTGTCAGAAAACGAGTCAATGCTATGCATGGTTGAAGTGGAGAAGTTGAGAATTCGTAGTGTCAGAAAACGAGTCAATGCTATGCATGGTTGAAGTGGAGAAGTTGAGAATTCGTGGTGTCAGAAAACGAGTCAATGCCATGCATGGTTGAAGTGGAGAAGTTGAGAATTCGTGGTGTCAGAAAACGAGTCAATGGCATGCACGGTTGAAGTGGAGAAGTTGAGAATTCGTAGTGGAGAAGTTGAGAATTCGTAGCGTCAGGAAACGAGTCAATGCCGTGCATGGTTGAAGTGGAGAAGTTGAGAATTCGTGGTGTCAGAAAACGAGTCAATGGCATGCATGGTTGAAGTGGAGAAGTTGAGAATTCGTGTTGTCAGAAAACGAGTCAATGGCATGCACGGTTGAAGTGGAAAAGTTGAGAATTCGTAGTGGAGAAGTTGAGAATTCGTAGCGTCAGAAAACGAGTCAATGCCATGCATGGTTGAAGTGGAGAAGTTGAGAATTCGCAGTGTCAGAAAACGAGTCAATTCCATGCATGGTTGAAGTGGAGAAGTTGAGAATTCGTAGTGTCAGAAAACGAGTCAATGGTATGCATGGTTGAAGTGGAGAAGTTGAGAATTCGTAGTGTCAGAAAACGAGTCAATGGCATGCATGGTTGAAGTGGAGAAGTTGAGAATTCGTAGTGTCAGAAAACGAGTCAATGGTATGCATGGTTAAAGTGGAGAAGTTGAGAATTCGTAGTGTCAGAAAACGAGTCAATGGCATGCATGGTTGAAGTGGAGAAGTTGAGAATTCGCAGTGTCAGAAAACGAGTCAATGCCATGCATGGTTGAAGTGGAGAAGTTGAGAATTCGTAGTGTCAGAAAACGAGTCAATGGCATGCGTGGTTGAAGTGGAGAAGTTGAGAATTCGCAGTGTCAGAAAACGAGTCAATGGCATGCATGGTTGAAGTGGAGAAGTTGAGAATTCGTGGTGTCAGAAAACGAGTCAATGCCACGCAGGGTTGAATTGGAGAAGTTGAGAATTCGTGGTGTCAGAAAACGAGTCAATGCCATGCATGGTTGAAGCGGAGAAGTTGAGAATTCGTGGTGTCGGAAAACGAGTCAATGCCATGCATGGTTGAAGTGGAGAAGTGAGAATTCGTGGTGTCAGAAAACGAGTCAATGGCATGCATGGTTGAAGTGGAGAAGTTGAGAATTCGTAGTGTCAGAAAACGAGTCAATGGCATGCATGGTTGAAGTGGAGAAGTTGAGAATTCGTGGTGTCAGAAAACGAGTCAATGGCATGCACGGTTGAAGTGGAGAAGTTGAGAATTCGTAGTGGAGAAGTTGAGAATTCGTAGCGTCAGAAAACGAGTCAATGCCATGCATGGTTGAAGTGGAGAAGTTGAGAATTCGTGGTGTCAGAAAACGAGTCAATGCCATGCATGGTTGAAGTGGAGAAGTTGAGAATTCGTAGCGTCAGAAAACGAGTCAATGGCATGCATGGTTGAGGTGGAGAAGTTGAGAATTCGTGGTGTCAGAAAACGAGTCAATGGCATGCATGGTTGAAGTGGAGAAGTTGAGAATTCGTAGTGTCAGAAAACGAGTCAATGGTATGCACGGTTGAAGTGGAGAAGTGAGAATTCGTGGTGTCAGAAAACGAGTCAATGGTATGCATGGTTGAAGTGGAGAAGTTGAGAATTCGTAGTGTCAGAAAACGAGTCAATGGCATGCATGGTTGAAGTGGGGAAGTTGAGAATTCGTAGCGTCAGAAAACGAGTCAATGCCATGCATGGTTGAAGTGGAGAAGTTGAGAATTCGTGGTGTCAGAAAACGAGTCAATGGCATGCATGGTTGAAGTGGAGAAGTTGAGAATTCGTGGTGTCAGTAAACGAGTCAATGGTATGCATGGTTGAAGTGGAGAAGTTGAGAATTCGTAGTGTCAGAAAACGAGTCAATGGTATGCACGGTTGAAGTGGAGAAGTGAGAATTCGTGGTGTCAGAAAACGAGTCAATGCTATGCATGGTTGAAGTGGAGAAGTTGAGAATTCGTAGTGTCAGAAAACGAGTCAATGGCATGCATGGTTGAAGTGGAGAAGTTGAGAATTCGTAGCGTCAGAAAACGAGTCAATGCCATGCATGGTTGAAGTGGAGAAGTTGAGAATTCGTGGTGTCAGAAAACGAGTCAATGGCATGCACGGTTGAAGTGGAGAAGTTGAGAATTCGTAGTGGAGAAGTTGAGAATTCGTAGCGTCAGGAAACGAGTCAATGCCATGCATGGTTGAAGTGGAGAAGTTGAGAATTCGTGGTGTCAGAAAACGAGTCAATGGCATGCATGGTTGAAGTGGAGAAGTTGAGAATTCGTGTTGTCAGAAAACGAGTCAATGGCATGCACGGTTGAAGTGGAGAAGTTGAGAATTCGTAGTGGAGAAGTTGAGAATTCGTAGCGTCAGAAAACGAGTCAATGCCATGCATGGTTGAAGTGGAGAAGTTGAGAATTCGTGGTGTCAGAAAACGAGTCAATGCCATGCATGGTTGAAGTGGAGAAGTTGAGAATTCGTAGCGTCAGAAAACGAGTCAATGGCATGCATGGTTGAAGTGGAGAAGTGAGAATTCGTGGTGTCAGAAAACGAGTCAATGGCATGCATGCATGGTTGAAGTGGAGAAGTTGAGAATTCGTAGTGTCAGAAAACGAGTCAATGGTATGCACGGTTGAAGTGGAGAAGTGAGAATTCGTGGTGTCAGAAAACGAGTCAATGCTATGCATGGTTGAAGTGGAGAAGTTGAGAATTCGTAGTGTCAGAAAACGAGTCAATGGCATGCATGGTTGAAGTGGAGAAGTTGAGAATTCGTAGCGTCAGAAAACGAGTCAATGCCATGCATGGTTGAAGTGGAGAAGTTGAGAATTCGTGGTGTCAGAAAACGAGTCAATGGCATGCATGGTTTAAGTGGAGAAGTTGAGAATTCGTGGTGTCAGTAAACGAGTCAATGGTATGCATGGTTGAAGTGGAGAAGTTGAGAATTCGTAGTGTCAGAAAACGAGTCAATGGTATGCACGGTTGAAGTGGAGAAGTGAGAATTCGTGGTGTCAGAAAACGAGTCAATGCTATGCATGGTTGAAGTGGAGAAGTTGAGAATTCGTAGTGTCAGAAAACGAGTCAATGGCATGCATGGTTGAAGTGGAGAAGTTGAGAATTCGTAGCGTCAGAAAACGAGTCAATGCCATGCATGGTTGAAGTGGAGAAGTTGAGAATTCGTGGTGTCAGAAAACGAGTCAATGGCATGCACGGTTGAAGTGGAGAAGTTGAGAATTCGTAGTGGAGAAGTTGAGAATTCGTAGCGTCAGGAAACGAGTCAATGCCATGCATGGTTGAAGTGGAGAAGTTGAGAATTCGTGGTGTCAGAAAACGAGTCAATGGCATGCATGGCTGAAGTGGAGAAGTTGAGAATTCGTAGTGGAGAAGTTGAGAATTCGTAGCGTCAGGAAACGAGTCAATGCCATGCATGGTTGAAGTGGAGAAGTTGAGAATTCATGGTGTCAGAAAACGAGTCAATGGCATGCACGGTTGAAGTGGAGAAGTTGAGAATTCGTAGTGGAGAAGTTGAGAATTCGTGGTGTCAGAAAACGAGTCAATGGCATGCATGGTTGAAGTGGAGAAGTTGAGAATTCGTAGTGGAGAAGTTGAGAATTCGTGGTGTCAGAAAACGAGTCAATGGCATGCACGGTTGAAGTGGAGAAGTTGAGAATTCGTAGTGGAGAAGTTGAGAATTCGTAGCGTCAGAAAACGAGTCAATGGCATGCATGGCTGAAGTGGAGAAATTGAGAATTCGTAGTGTCAGAAAACGAGTCAATGGCATGCATGGTTGAAGTGGAGAAGTTGAGAATTCGTAGCTTCAGGGAACGAGTCAATGGCATGCATGGTTGAAGTGGAGAAGTTGAGAATTCGTGGTGTCAGAAAACGAGTCAATGCCATGCATGGTTGAAGTGGAGAAGTTGAGAATTCGTAGCGTCAGAAAACGAGTCAATGGTATGCATGGTTGAAGTGGAGAAGTTGAGAATTCGTGGTGTCAGAAAACGAGTCAATGGCATGCACGGTTGAAGTGGAGAAGTGAGAATTCGTGGTGTCTGAAAACGAGTCAATGCTATGCATGGTTGAAGTGGAGAAGTTGAGAATTCGTATTGTCAGAAAACGAGTCAATGGCATGCATGGTTGAAGTGGAGAAGTTGAGAATTCGTAGCGTCAGAAAACGAGTCAATGCCATGCATGGTTGAAGTGGAGAAGTTGAGAATTCGTGGTGTCAGAAAACGAGTCAATGGCATGCACGGTTGAAGTGGAGAAGTTGAGAATTCGTAGTGGAGAAGTTGAGAATTCGTAGCGTCAGGAAACGAGTCAATGCCATGCATGGTTGAAGTGGAGAAGTTGAGAATTCGTGGTGTCAGAAAACGAGTCAATGGCATGCATGGCTGAAGTGGAGAAGTTGAGAATTCGTAGTGGAGAAGTTGAGAATTCGTAGCGTCAGGAAACGAGTCAATGCCATGCATGGTTGAAGTGGAGAAGTTGAGAATTCATGGTGTCAGAAAACGAGTCAATGGCATGCACGGTTGAAGTGGAGAAGTTGAGAATTCGTAGTGGAGAAGTTGAGAATTCGTGGTGTCAGAAAACGAGTCAATGGCATGCATGGTTGAAGTGGAGAAGTTGAGAATTCGTAGTGGAGAAGTTGAGAATTCGTGGTGTCAGAAAACGAGTCAATGGCATGCACGGTTGAAGTGGAGAAGTTGAGAACTCGTAGTGGAGAAGTTGAGAATTCGTAGCGTCAGAAAACGAGTCAATGGCATGCATGGCTGAAGTGGAGAAGTTGAGAATTCGTAGTGTCAGAAAACGAGTCAATGGCATGCATGGTTGAAGTGAAGAAGTTAATAATTCGTGGTGTGAGAAAACGAGTCAATGGCATGCATGGTTGAAGTGGAGAAGTTGAGAATTCGTAGTGTCAGAAAACGAGTCAATGGTATGCACGGTTGAAGTGGAGAAGTGAGAATTCGTGGTGTCAGAAAACGAGTCAATGCCATGCATGGTTGAAGTGGAGAAGTTGAGAATTCGTAGTGTCAGAAAACGAGTCAATGGCATGCATGGTTGAAGTGGAGAAGTTGAGAATTCGTAGTGTCAGAAAACGAGTCAATGGCATGCATGGTTGAAGTGGAGAAGTTGAGAATTCGTAGTGTCAGAAAACGAGTCAATGGCATGCATGGTTGAAGTGGAGAAGTTGAGAATTCGTGGTGTCAGAAAACGAGTCAATGGTATGCATGGTTGAAGTGGAGAAGTTGAGAATTCGCAGTGTCAGAAAACGAGTCAATGGCATGCATGGTTGAAGTTGAGAAGTTGAGAATTCGCAGTGTCAGAAAACGAGTCAATGACTGCATGGTTGAAGTGGAGAAGTTGAGAATTCGTGGTGTCAGAAAACGAGTCAATGCCATGCATGGTTGAAGTGGAGAAGTTGAGAATTCGTAGCGTCAGAAAACGAGTCAATGGCATGCATGGTTGAAGTGGAGAAGTTGAGAATTCGTAGCGTCAGAAAACGAGTCAATGGCATGCATGGTTGAAGTGGAGAAGTTGAGAATTCGTAGCTTCAGGGAACGAGTCAATGCCATGCATGGTTGAAGTGGAGAAGTTGAGAATTCGTGGTGTCAGAAAACGAGTCCATGCCATGCATGGTTGAAGTGGAGAAGTTGAGAATTCGTAGTGTCAGAAAACGAGTCAATGGTATGCACGGTTGAAGTGGAGAAGTGAGAATTCGTGGTGTCAGAAAACGAGTCAATGCCATGCATGGTTGAAGTGGAGAAGTTGAGAATTCGTGGTGTCAGAAAACGAGTCAATGGCATGCACGGTTGAAGTGGAGAAGTTGAGAATTCGTAGTGGAGAAGTTGAGAATTCGTAGCGTCAGAAAACGAGTCAATGCCATGCATGGTTGAAGTGGAGAAGTTGAGAATTCGTAGTGTCAGAAAACGAGTCAATGGCATGCATGGTTGAAGTGGAGAAGTTGAGAATTCGTGGTGTCAGAAAACGAGTCAATGGCATGCATGGTTGAAGTGGAGAAGTTGAGAATTCGTATCTTCAGAAAACGAGTCAATGGCATGCATGGTTGAAGTGGAGAAGTTGAGAATTCGTAGTGTCAGAAAACGAGTCAATGGCATGCATGGTTGAAGTGGAGAAGTTGAGAATTCGTAGTGTCAGAAAACGAGTCAATGCCATGCATGGTTGAAGTGGAGAAGTTGAGAATTCGTAGTGTCAGAAAACGAGTCAATGCCATGCATGGTTGAAGTGGAGAAGTTGAGAATTCGTAGTGTCAGAAAACGAGTCAATGGCATTCATGGTTGAAATGGAGAAGTTGAGAATTCGTAGTGTCAGAAAACGAGTCAATGCCATGCATGGTTGAAGTGGAGAAGTTGAGAATTCGTGGTGTCAGAAAACGAGTCAATGGCATACATGGTTGAAGTGGAGAATTTGAGAATTCGTAGCGTCAGAAAACGAGTCAATGCCATGCATGGTTGAAGTAGAGAAGTTGAGAATTCGTAGTGTCAGAAAACGAGTCAATGGCATGCATGGTTGAGGTGGAGAAGTTGAGAATTCGTAGCGTCAGAAAACGAGTCAATGCCATGCATGGTTGAAGTGCAGAAGTTGAGAATTCGTAGTGTCAGAAAACGAGTCAATGGTATGCATGGTTGAAGTGGAGAAGTTGAGAATTCGTGGTGTCAGAAAACGAGTCAATGCCATGCATGGTTGAAGTGGAGAAGTTGAGAATTCGTAGCGTCAGAAAACGAGTCAATGGCATGCATGGTTGAAGTGGAGAAGTTGAGAATTCGTAGCGTCAGAAAACGAGTCAATGCCATGCATGGTTGAAGTGGAGAAGTTGAGAATTCGTGGTGTCAGAAAACGAGTCAATGGCATGCATGGTTGAAGTGGAGAAGTTGAGAATTCGTAGTGTCAGAAAACGAGTCAATGGTATGCATGGTTGAAGCGGAGAAGTTGAGAATTAGTAGTGTCAGAAAACGAGTCAATGGCATGCATGGTTGAAGTGGAGAAGTTGAGAATTCGTAGCTTCAGGGAACGAGTCAATGGCATGCATGGTTGAAGTGGAGAAGTTGAGAATTCGTAGTGTCAGAAAACGAGTCAATGGCATACATGGTTGAAGTGGAGAAGTTGATAATTCGTGGTGTCAGAAAACGAGTCAATGGCATGCATGGTTGAAGTGGAGAAGTTGAGAATTCGTAGCGTCAGAAAACGAGTCAATGGCATGCATGGTTGAAGTGGAGGAGTTGAGAATTCGTGGTGTCAGAAAACGAGTCAATGGCATGCATGGTTGAAGTGGAGAAGTTGAGAATTCGTAGTGTCAAAGAACGAGTCAATGGCATACATGGTTGAAGTGGAGAAGTTGAGAATTCGTAGCTTAAGAAAACGAGTCAATGGTATGCATGGTTGAAGTGGAGAAGTTGAGAATTAGTAGCGTCAGAAAACGAGTCAATGGCATACATGTTTGAAGTGGAGAAGTTGAGAATTAGTAGCGTCAGAAAACGAGTCAATGGCATGCATGGTTGAAGTGGAGAAGTTGAGAATTCGTAGTGTCAGAAAACGAGTCAATGGCATGCATGGTTGAAGTGGAGAAGTTGAGAATTCGTGGTGTCAGAAAACGAGTCAATGGCATGCATGGTTGAAGTGCAGAAGTTGAGAATTCGTAGCGTCAGAAAACGAGTCAATGCTATGCATGGTTGAAGTGGAGAAGTTGAGAATTCGTAGTGTCAGAAAACGAGTCAATGGTATGCATGGTTGAAGTGGAGAAGTTGATAATTCGTGATGTCAGAAAACGAGTCAATGGTATGCATGGTTGAAGTGCAGAAGTTGATAATTCGTGATGTCAGAAAACGAGTCAATGGCATGCATGGTTGAAGTGGAGAAGTTGAGAATTCGTAGTGTCAGAAAACGAGTCAATGGTATGCATGGTTGAAGTGGAGAAGTTGATAATTCGTGATGTCAGAAAACGAGTCAATGGCATGCATGGTTGAAGTGGAGAAGTTGTGAATTCGTGGTGTCAGAAAACGAGTCAATGGCATGCATGGTTGAAGTGGAGAAGTTGAGAATTCGTAGTGTCAGAAAACGAGTCAATGGCATGCATGGTTGAAGTGGAGAAGTTGAGAATTCGTAGCGTCAGAAAACGAGTCAATGGCATGCGTGGTTGAAGTGGAGAAGTTGAGAATTCTTAGCGTCAGAAAACGAGTCAATGGCATGCATGGTTGAAGTGGAGAAGTTGAGAATTCGTAGTGTCAGAAAACGAGTCAATGGCATGCATGGTTGAAGTGGAGAAGTTGAGAATTCGTAGTGTCAGAAAACGAGTCAATGGCATGCATGGTTGAAGTGGAGAACGTATATTTGACTCAGTTTGTACTTTTAGACAGCTTAATGCAGCTCAACAGTGTTCACACGAGTGCGCAATCCTGGACAATAATAATTATTGGTGTGTCGATCAGTTTCCTAAAAGAGGAAAGTTATTTTGGGCTTCGCATGTCGCAGGATGCCGACCCCTGACATGAAGAATCGCACAATGAGCTATAATTTACAAGACTTTGGAGGCTGCCCTTCATTGTATGAGCTGAAGGAAAATCAGGCAGGAAAATCCCCATCACTCTTCAAAAGATAAGAGTACACTTTCGATTTTAATATGCGCTTTAGACGACGCATCACACACGATTAACATGAGGGCAAGAGGTAATGTTCTCAAACAAGCTAGTATTTCATTTTTTGTCTTTGATGTGATCTTTAGCGCGGAGCTGTGATCGAGGCTAGGAAGGCTTGTCTTCTCTACTTAATTACCGAGTGAAAAGACAATCCTTTTTTCACTATCACGGGTCATTCCCTCAACTATTTCAAGCTTTGCATGCGCTGCTGTCTCTGTAGTTTTGTTTGACGGAGAAAGTTGATATCAAGACAGTGACACCATGCACGAGAATAAATAATGTGCTTGTAATGATAGGCCGGAGTCTGGAGCCCTATCATTTGATAGGACTCCGACTCCAGCAAAAATGATAGGACTCCGACTCCGACTCTGCATCCCTGTGAGCATTACAAAATCAATTCATTTTACTACTTTTAGCGATTTAGAATTCATTAATTTTATTTGATTATTAAGCTTATTAGCATTGTGACAGTATAATAGATTGTCATTGAAGCATCATTATAGCCTCCATGTGCGTAGCATATCATCCAACTTCAACTGCACATTTAATTAATTTTCTTGAATTTTCCGAAAATTAGTAGGCAATGTACTTTGTCCATATGACGTAAGAAGAATCTATTGATGTCTGAATATTTTTATCCTGCATTTTCCGCACCTAAATAGTGTGAAACTTCAAACACCTGCATTAATACGCAGTACAATGTAATACAAAAACATTGTACTCCATACATGTATAATTCAATGTCAATCACAAGTCCCGATGCAGCTTTACACCGTCACAATCTATAATCTCTTGATAAATAGCTATAGAAGCCGTTTCAAGGTAATAAATAGTGTGATAATTCATTGTCTTTGCTAAATATCCAATTTCTAATATGAAATTAGTCAAGTTTTTCACATCATTATTCATGGCATCACGAGTTCCCTGCTGCGTTTGTAACATTTTGTAGCTTACCACTGCATCCAACATCCATTCTCATGCCTTGGGCAATGGCATCCGTCTCCGTACGTGGCATTTCAACGAAATTGCTGGAGGAAAGGAGATTTAGTCCAAATTTCACGCGAAGGTTGTCCCATTCTTGCGAAAAGGCAACTGAAAGATAAAGAATGACGATCCACACAAAAATTCATTTTATCGCGCTCAAAAATAATGGCATGTTTTTCAAATTTAAAATGAGAATTGAATAGTTGTCATTTCATCACTGTTAGAAATCTTCATCAGACCTAGTTCCAGGAAAACTGGTTATAATGCTTCCTTAGCAACTTGAATTGTAGGCTACTAACAACCTGATTTGTCCAAGTAGATGTCCTAGTAGACACCCTGAGAAAAATAAAGCTAAGGCTATTAATAAAACTCCAATAATTCCCATCACTTTGGTGGATTAACCTGCTGTGATAGGTACGTACACAAGCTTTGAGGACGAAGCTAAGGTTTTCAGCTCTCCTTTGCAGTTTCCATTAGTGGTTTTTTGCAAGTATTTCGTGGTGACCTTTGCAGCCTCCCATTTAGGTCCAGCGCATGATTAGAATTTTTTGATTTAAATCAAATGAATTAATTGTGCTGTTCTCCTTGTTTGACGAACAGTATCAAGGCAACGTACGAGTAGAATGCACCACTTACATGCTTTTTAAGATATCTCTGGAGTTCATTTCTTTTGACATCTATTTTCAGCGCATGTCACTGCTTTAATAAAATTATGTGGCTACTCACTAAGATCACAAGTAATATTGTACACTATTTTTACTAATAAAAGTCTAATTCTGAGAGAATTATTTCCAACACTACTTTGTAAACGTTTATTAGTTACAAGCTTGCAATAGAAACAGTATATCAATCATACCAACACTGTGATATCGTGATATATGACATTACACAACCATTGAAGAACTGAAATTGAGTATTTCTATCCAGCTTAAAGCATTCAGCCTCTTTAGGATGGGCCAATAATTTTGATCATTGTAGCAGGTGTCGAGAAATGAAGAGTGAAAACACATTCTGAAGTCGCGTGGAGTAGAATTCAGAATGGGTTTTCACTCTTCATTTTTAATTAAATATGACATAATGCACGACTGCTGCTCAAAGTATATCAGCTGCTGTTCATTTGTAAGTAGTATAAGTAGTCACTATAAGTCAAACAAGAGAAAATTTAAGACAATGGCTACCAGATGATCAGGTATTTGCTGCGAAATAAAGACAAAAGGAATTAGACAGTAACCAATAAATTTCAAGGTGATTTGGCAGGCGCATTAAAGTTTGTTAGATAATTATCTACCAGATCATCGGATTTCACCCAGACGGCCACTACCAGATGAACACGATCTGGTAGCAAAGAATGCCAAACCGTCTTCATTTGGGAAGTACTGCTAGTTTTTTTTTGATGAGTTGGTTTAGCAGCGAAATTTATTTAATTTGGTAGCTGATGGTGTGCACTATAATAAATAATGCAGGTAGGTCTCCATATCTTTAAATGTGGAATCTGGTTATTCGCAACCTCAGAAAACTCCCGGTTTACCCATGTTGAGGCTCAAAGCCTTGCATCCTAGCGTTACCCGGGTTGTGATTTTCCTACAGGTTGCAATCCCCACTCATTCATATCAAGCATTCGTTTCATGTGTGCATAAAATTTGAAGGCGTTGTGGAAGTGTATCGCAAATTGGCGACGGGATAATGATATGGCGACCCAGCATATCATAAGCACAATCCATGAAACAATTCCTTCTACCCAACTGCACAATTACTCAATTTCATGTACTGAAGTGATTAAATTCATCTGGATTGAGCGATAACTTGACTGCAACCACCTTCATTTGTATATCTCAAACATAATTGTATTTATTATTCTATGAATAAAAATGTATAATCATTTTGGATTGATTGTACACAATGCACATTGTTCATAGTTGGAAACTTATTGATAATTTATAAAATCTTTGCATAAATTTTCTTTTATAAATTTTGACTCTTAAATGTCCACACATTGCTACCTATAACGCAGTGCATGGCAAATATACATGTATGCTTGCTAAGGCTTGGAAGATATGGCTTGCTATATATGCAAAGCAAGAGGGTCGTATATTGACAAAATGTCTCAAATCACCATATTTTTTAACTGAAGAATTCGCGTTGGAGTTGTAATTCAAATTTTATGGACATTGTGCAATGAGAAACCTGATGTTTGGTAGATTAAACTGGCATTACATATATGTCACTTTCCCGAAGTGCTATTAGTTTTGACCAGTAGTCCTCACGAAAACAATTGAACGCGACCTTTGAGAGTTTCAATATAGATACGATTTTTGATGAAAATTGGCTTACAGAACTTTCCGACATCTTTTTCATAATGCAGAGATATTATGATTCTTTTATAATTTTATTTATAATATAGAGATAAAGCAGTCTGCTTTAAATTATTGCCAACACCTCTCAAAATTTAGTTATTTATCAATATTTCAATATGTGTTAATTTCAATTAAATAAAAGTTATAATTTCAGTTTGATGTCTTAGTTCCATTATATACTTGTGAATAAAAAACATCAAATTTCAAAAAGTAGCAATGGTTCTTTCGATGAAATTACAGAAGAAATTACAAATTTCTCCTAAAAGGCCTAATAGTTTGAAAATATTTTCAAAGAAGTTTATAGGCAATATTTTGAAAGTAGTATAGATAGAAAATGTGGCGATTTTTATTTCACTTTCAGAATGTGTTCCAATAATAACAGAAATGACGCTGTTAACTAACTGGTGGCATTTATTTACCTTAAAACTAGTGTTTTCTGCTTTTGTTGGGTAAATTTAAGGCCCCTCGAACAAATATTCTGAAAATGAAAAAATCGCCACATTATCTATCTATACTACTTTCAAAATATTGCTTATAAACTTCTTTGAAAATACTTTCAAGCTATATATTTTATGAAAGCCAATCTTGTGACGGTTTTGAATGTTACAAGCAGAATGTTTCAAATTGATTTATGTGCTTGTCAAAACAAGTCAAAGAAAATTTGGGGCCACCAAATTCTAGGAACCACCAATTTCAAAAACAATTAATTCAACAACATTTAAATGATAGATCCGAAAATTCTCTTTCAGATGATTATAAATTTGTCGATATTTATTAATAGTAAACAATTTTTAGGTGTTGGAAAAAATACGTGTCCGTAGATTTATAATAAGTTTCCAACTTGCTGTCGCGCACTGTAGTTGATGCGATTATTTTTGATGGGTTGTGTTATGATTTTAATAATGATAATAAGCATATATCTCTTGAGGAATGAAAATCGCATTCATGTATGAAGTAAAACGGCATCACAATATTCACGAAGACATGATAAGACAATTCAGATAAGACATGAAATTGATTCGATAAATTAACATTTAAAAGGAAAATTGTGTGCATAAGTAACTGAGATAATATACATTTTACAGCTTTGAGTTGGTTAAAGAACATACATGAGGGAAAAATGAATTTGACCGTCGTTGTTAATATTGGGAGTCAGAAATGTTGGTGTTACACAGACGCTTCGGAGACGGTGAAGAGGATGAGAAGAGATTTTATAGAGAAGAGAAAGGTATACATCATGTCATCGCGATGAAGACCTACATCAAACATAAAGTTACAGTTGCAGTCATTGCTTACACAAATTATGCGATAAGATCAAGTGACTGATGACTCTTTTCAGGTTACGGAAGATAATCACCGGCAGTTTACCAAATAGTTGGGTTGCATAAAAGAAGACCGGGAGCACGATTCCATTGAGGACTTCAACCAGTTAATCTCTTGACACAAATGATTTCAATACTCTAAGAACGTGAAGTCTCCGGCAGGCAGTTCTACATACAATGTCAAAATGTGCATACCAAGTCTAGTCATCTTTCCAGACGACTCCTAAAATCGTCACAGATTCAGAAACATCAATGTTTGCATAGCAAGAATCAATATACATGCAGCCCTTAGCCTTATTTACAAAAAAATATTTAAAGCTTTTTTTAAAAAATAAATTTAGTGACAATATTTCAAAGTTTTGTGCTGTTGATTGAGGTATTTCTGATGTATGTCTGTCTTATACAGTTATTTTTGCATGTGTAAAACGTCTCAGCGAGTCTCTCCGATGTAACATTCGTGACAGTGCTCAGAGTCATATTGATATACAATAAAACAACGCTCCTCAAATAGAATTTCCGCACTTTAGACGTACATTTTGAGTCGTCAACTGTTGACCAACCGTTTTCCTCCGAAGTATCAACATTCAACTATTTCGTCGACAATGTAGACAAAAAGTGATGGATGGTGATCCATATACGAATGATATCGTCCAAGCCTGTCGGTATCGGTGAATTAATTGTCCAAAAAGTCATATTTTTGAGTGCTCTGACCACAACTGACCAGAATCAACCTTAATGCTCTGTCAATTTAAAGTACTATACGCAACCTTTCCCATAATATTTTTTTGACACTGAGGATCTTCATCATTGAAAAATCTCGTCAGATGCTCTTTAGTAGCGAAACTTAAAATCTTTGCATCATGATGACGCTAAATGATAGCTCACACTATCTGTCAGTTTTCATTACAAAATGTGATCGTCTTCATATTGAAATCCTATATCAAAGAAAACATTTAATTTTCTTTCTTAGGGCCTACTGACCACAACTGACCACTTCAGAAAGTAAAATGTATGTCAAAATAACCTATGGAACATAAAGGTTTATATGGCATATCGTCTATTCAAATTGAACCAGGACTTCCAAACGAAAATTATATTTGAAAATGTGCTAACTTTTTTGTGCAATTACAGTATTTATTCGTCCTCGATCACCAAAAAATGGCGTCATTGTCATACAATGCAACGTCGACCTTTCACAAATACATTCACTGTCACTCACACTAATATAAAGAGTGTATTCAATTTTCTTCTACTACAATAGTGAGCATTCACGTCAGTGTGCACGAGACCTACTTGAATTTTCAGGGAACCGAACACTGACTTAAATAATGAAGCAAATACGAATTTCACGGGTTACCCGCGTAAACTGCAGCGTGCTTTAACACTACGAGTATCAGGACCGGGACCTAACAACTCCTTTTATATCTCCTAAAATAAGTCAGATAGAAATCTAAACTTTTGTGAGTTTTAGTTTCAGTAAAATTTTTGGGCAAAATTGACTCACTGCAAGGTCAGTTTTTAAGGACATTTTCAAAAGTAATTTTTAGAAAATTGATGGTTTTTCATTTAGAGTAGCACTGATTATTGATATAATGTTTCTGTATCCTATCTACATCATATATGCAATTCTAATTTGTCAAGATACACATTCATCATATCTCCTAAGATGAGTTCATGTACATTGAGGATGTATAATCATGCATGTCTATGTAATTTATAAAATGAGAAAATATGAAGTTTTGATGTGAATTTTTAGACATGAAACCCACAGAATAGTGAAAATTTCATCACCATTCGGAATGTGTCATAATCTTGTCTTTATAACGAATAAGTCATTCTAGACATTTGTAAAGATAGAAAAATGCAATAATACATGAAAAGGCATTATTTGCGTTCAAATTTCAAATTGCAATTTATAGTACTACAATTAGCGCAGAATATTATACTTTTAACACCATATAGACATACTAGAGCAAAAGTTTGTGGAAATTGGCCATCTTTAGTTGTAATGAACAATTTTTGAAAAGTCACAAATTAGACATAGATTCATGAAAAATGAAAGAATTGAAATTGAAATTTTTAATTTTTGGTGTGAAGGTCTTCAAATTATGCATAACAGGCATTAAAACTCGAAAAATATAGTAGCTTTTTTTATGAAGATGTTTCATCCATCGGAACATGGAACATTTGAGGGGGCCCGGTCCTGATAGCGTTAGATGAAAAACACTACCAACGTTCCCAAAATCTACAACCCGTCCAGGGTTAGCAGGTTGCAATGCCTGTAAGTGGGGAATTATACAGTGGAATCTGTTTTGTGTTGTGCAGACCGTCTTCCCTCTTCTATTTTAAATACCATATTTTGACCTGACCTGCGAAGCAACGCAATGGAAGCTGATGAAGCCTACAGTGAGTTATCAGGGACAGATATTATTAGAGAACTTCGCTTCATTCTATCATCCTTTATTTACGACCAAATTGCAAGTTCAAAGACAATGTCTTCTTTGTCAGTGGTTTAAATATAAAAGCACACGTTAAAATCAATCAGTCATCAAAAGAGAAATTTAGTCCAATAGAAAGCTACAAACGTAAAAACAATGCTACTGAAGTAGTGTTACTGTTTAACAATAAAGACCTGTCAGTAGCGGCAATGAGTACAGATTCTGCGATACGAGTATTATTCGTTCGGGCAATGATAGAGAAAGCGCAATTATCGTTCACATGGTTATGCAAGGTGATTTCAGTTGGCAGGGGGCGACCTTTGATGTGTTCGTTAATTCTAGTTTGCAAATGCCTAGTGGTCTCACCAATGTAACACTTTGGACAGTGTTCACAAGAAAATTTGTAAATGACATTTGAGGAGAGACCAATAGGCATTCTGTCTTTTCTATGAAAGAAGTTCGCAGTTTTGGTAGTCTTGAAAACAATAACAATTTTGGAATCTTTCAGAATCTTGTTCAACCGATGAACACGATTGCGAATTTCCATTTCTGACTCTTTAATGTATGTCAATTTCCAGTACACAATTTTCATAGATATATCACTAGCGCGAGGATTTTCAGAGACGCTGTCAGAATTTTCAGAAACGCTTTGATCGTCATTGTTAGACCTATTGCTGTGATTGACAGCTCTATGTTCGACCTTCCGTTTGACATCAGAATGAAGTTGACACTGTAACCATTGCGAATGAACCAACTGATAATGAAATCACAGGATTTCTTGTAGAGAACGTCAGTGCTGCAGATCCGTTTAGCACGATTGAAAAGACACTTCATGGCAGCTTGTTTATATTTCTTCGGAGCATAAGCACATGAAGGAATATAAACTCCACAATTAGAAGGTTTATAATGCCACAAAATATCAAAAACAGAATTGTCCACTATATGTTTTAAAAAAATTTAGTCAAATAAATGCTCCAGAGAAACGGTTGACAGTTTTTGATATGGTACCCATAGACGACTTTCGTCCAACAAATTTTAAAATTTTCTATCGAGCCGTTTTTTAAAAAATTTAAAAATTAAAAATGGCGCCAATTGACAGCAATAAAATCTATAAATTCTCTGAAATAGGTGTCTTTTCTCGTCAATTTTGTTATACAAGTGCAACGTCTGAACATTTCCCAACCTGTAGTATGCCATCATGTTTGATACAACCTAAATCTAAATGAATCTAGTACAGGGTGGTCAAAAAATCGCGACAAATCAAGCAAAAAGCAAATATGTCAAGATCTACACTGAAAAATTCCGGTAACCTTTAGGATTTCTTGAAGTTATGCACAGAACACAATTATAGTTGATCTTACTGCAATATTAGCTCACCATTAGATGTTATATGATGACAGTAATTAGTTTATGTCTATTTGATAAGTAGTATTTGTCAGTAGTACCAGAGCAAACATGAAAAAATCATTTCATCATTTATTACACTTAATTGAACATTCCTCTTCAGTATGCTGTGAAATACGTAATAGAAAACGCTTCTTTTTAAATGGATGGAAATCAATACAGGATAATTCCATAAGCTCTATACCTAAAAGCAATACGTGTATTTGCGTGCATCATTGTTAGGCCCATACTGTACATGTACGTAGAAGTGTGAAGTACATGAGGAAAATAAAAAGCAATTCTATATACAGTTACTATTTTTATGTATTCAGAGAACATACAGTGAGCATTTAAGGATGTTGAGCGTTGTATGTCTGAAAGGCTGTCAAGAGATTATCATTGTACTTGTAGTGACACCTGTTCACTTTAAGTAATTCTATATGCAGTTACTATTTTTATGCATTCAATTTATTCAAAGTTCTCAACTTCTTCACATACGATAATTCACTCTAATGGTAAACAGCATCAATAACGAGATATCTATGACAGGACAAATTTAAATTCAATTCAGCAAGAAATCTCAATTCTTCACATGCGATATTGACTTGCTTTTTTATGGTAAGCATCGATGATGAGATATCTATGACAGAGTAAATTCAAATTTGTCAACTATCAGTGCGAGGAGTTCAATTGTTCACAAGTAACGTGCGACATTGCAACGTTGCAAGTGCCGAATCGACGTGCGTCTGTTTGCAATTGCCTTCCTTTGCTTCCCTTTGAACCTGTGCTTCTCCGAATCTATTCATCAACGTGAAAATGGCGTTGAGTAAGAAATCAGGTCCAATAACTCATGAAGAGTCACGTGCGATTGTGTGCTTATTGTGCTACGAAAAATCTAAAGAAATGCGACCGATCAATAGAGAACAGCTGGAATCGATAGAAAAATTTGTTGTCAGTGGACATGAGAGGCTGGATGATGAGAGGCTTCCAACATCTTTGTGTGGCACATGTAGGCGTGTTCTGAAGGATTATTCCAATGGAAATTTTGACAAAACAATTGAAGTTTTTGATTATTCACAGCTAAGAGCAGTAACTCCAATCACCCGCTCGTCTTCTGTTTGTCAATGCACAGTTTGCGATATTGCGAGAAGGAGCATAATTCCAAAGCGAAGGAAGTCTTGTGGTCGTCCACGAAACTCGAATGATGCTTCATCAGCTAAAGTCCCGAAGTCAATCAAGGTTTGCTCCCTTTGTCTGAGTGAAATTTGTCGAGGTAAGCCACATACGTGTACTCCCAGTGTTTTCGTTGATAATGTCACATCTTTAGCATCTTATTCACCCAAAGTAAGTGAACAAGTAGCTTCTAACATACTGAAGGATATCACATCTGAAAAGAATAGTAACTTATGTCTCAGTACAACTTCTGGTAAAGCTTTACTTGTCTGCGTTCGTCCTATGACCAAAGCTATGAGTTCAAATGCTGATACACAAATAACAGCTAAGCAAATGTCTTCCATGCAAGTGCATCTTAATTTGTCGACTAGCTCAACCTTGAGACTAGCTGCTGATATCAGATCAGCTACTCACAGTCGAAAGGCTGTTGAATCAAGTGTGAAAGCGAAGCTGCTAGATATGAACAATTCAATAGATCAATTCTTTGATGTAGAACTTACTGAATTCCTGAAGCATAACTCGCCTCTTCATGAATCTGACCGATTTTACAGTCCGATGGTGTTTTGTTCGGACATAGATGGGTTTGTGTCTCATGTCGTTGATGTAAGAAGCTATGATCCAGATTTCTTGTTTTTCAAGCTTTGTTTAGACGGTGGGGGCGGTTTTCTGAAGCTTTTCTTAAGCGTATCCCAGACTTCAGATTGTCCCACTGAGATTCGGTCGCGTTATTCTTACGCAGAGGGTGTAGCACCAAAGGTGATGAAAGACAGTGGAGTCAAAAAGATCTTTGTCCTCGCCTTGTCCCCCGATGTACCCGAAAATTATGCCAATATTCTCAGAATGTGGGTAAAAATTTACTTGATCGATCCAGGAACTCCGCCTTCGTTGGCCACCAAAGTCATAGCAACTGATTTGAAGGTCGCTAGTATCCTCCTTGGCCTTATGTCCCACAGCAGCTCTCACCCATGTACATGGTGTCACGTCAGCAAAGACAACTTGTACGCTTCGCACTATCCAAAACATCATTGATAAGTTTTGGAGATGGTTTGAGGCAGGAGGGAAACCCGACGATGCCAAACATTACGGAAACGTCATACGCTTACCCATTCTGAGAGGTTGTGGAGACCCTGAAGAGAAAGTGATAGACATTTTGCCTCCTCCGGAACTGCACCTACTTCTGGGTCCAGTAAACACCATTTACAAGCATCTTGAAAAAGAATATCCCGAGACAGCTATTGAATGGTCAAAGCGATGCTACGTAGAAAAGGAAGCTTTGCATGGCGGTTCCTATAATGGAAACTCATGCCACAAACTGCTGCAAAGAACTGATATATTATGATCAATTTGTCATTTGTCTGCATTGAAATATGTGGATTGCCTCGAGGCCATGAAGTATATGTCGTGAGATCATTCTACGGCCATGATCTGCTCGATGACTATCGAAAATGCATCGAGCATTTTAATGACAGATACCGGGTATTTCGCTTTGGGAGTGAAAGTCACTCCAAAGATTCATGCGGTATTCTACCATATTTCAGACTTTTGTGAGTCTCGCAATGAAGGGCTAGCAAGATGGAGCGAGCTTGTGATCCATGTGAATCCGTGCATGCCGATTTTCTTAAGATATGGTCGAGATTCAAAGTGAACAGGTCTCACTACAAGTACAGTCCGTTTCATAAAAAGTGGATCATCCTAAAATTTGACTAAATAAAACATAAGTATGATACAGAAAGCATTTTTCATGTTACTTCATGTCCCTAATATATTTAAATGTCCTCATATAATTTGATAAGCTATGATACAGTAATATTTTGTGGCCCTACCCTTATTGTCAATGACATTACCAATTCGTCTAGGCATTGATTCGATGATATCGTTGATTTTTGACTGATCTAACTTTCTCCACTCTCTTTTTAACAGTGACGTAAGTTTGTGATACGCCATCTGTAGGTAGCAGTGAACGACGAACTTTGCGTTTTAGAATACTCCATACATTTTCTGTGGGATTCAGATCAGGAGAACGAGCTGGCCAATATAATGTCCTAAGCCCTAATTGAGACTTGCATAAGTTGACTCGACAACTACTCCTGTGACACGTAGCATCATCATCCATAAATAACCAAGTCGATGGATCACCAAGTTGATCTGTCATTTGGCCAATGTTCATTCGTAAAACATTCACATAGTGTTCAGAATTCATGGTTCCTTGCTGTATGTGAAGTATTCTACGAATAGTGGACTTAGAAATAGACGAGTATAGTGCAGCCATCTCAGTTAACGAGAGACTTGGATCAACTTTAACAAATCTCAAAATTAGGCGGTCTATACGTTTGGATGTTTTGCGTGGACGGCCAGAGCCCTCTTTACGACAGAGTCGAAAATCATCATTATGCCATCGATGCACATTTGTGTAAGGGACATTTAGTCGCTTGCTTGTAGCTCGCGATCTCGTTATTGTTCATTTGTGCTTTGTATTGTTTTCAACCGGTAAGAGATAGATTTCTAGCTGAAAGCAATCAGGAGTGCTGCCAACACCACCGCAACGAAGTCAGGAAGCTATGGAACATGAAGTCCAGTTAATCACATGTAGCAGTTACATTATTGTTGATGAATAATGGTGCTATACTGGCTCTGATTGACCGATTTTCTTTATTTTTGTTTTGCTTGATAGCTTTTGGCTTGTAGAACAACATATTACATAACAAAGGGAACAAATGTAATTTTATAAGAATGAGGTATGATTTTGTGTAACATTGCTAAATGAAGATCAAATTATCTACTACTTTTTTATCTATAACAGGAAAACAACTCAATATTCATGCATGAAATTTCCAACAATGATATTAGTAAGCACAACTGACATATCTTCCAAATTTCAGAGAAATTCGTTCAAGTTTGGCGGAGTTAGACAAAATTGAAGTTAAGGCGATGTTTAAGGGTGATCCATTTTTTATGAAACAATCTGTACAATGATAATCTCTTGACAGCTGTACAGACATACAACGCTCAACATCTTTAAATGCTCACTGTATGTTCTCTGAATACATAAAAATAGTAACTGTATATAGAATTGCTTTTTATTTTCCTCATGTACTTCACACTTCTACGTACATGTACAGTATGGGCCTAACAATGATGCACGCAAATACACGTATTGCTTTTAGGTATAGAGCTTATGGAATTATCCTGTATTGATTTTCATCCATTTAAAAAGAAGCGTTTTCTATTACGTATTTCACAGCATACTGAAGAGGAATGTTTAATTAAGTGTAATAAATGATGAAATGATTTTTTCATGTTTGCTCTGGTACTACTGACGAATACTACTCATCAAGTAGACATAAACTAATTACTGTCATCATATAACATCTAATGGTGAGCTATATATTGCAGTAAGATCAACTATAATTGTGTTCTGTGCATAACTTCAAGAAATCCTAAAGGTTACCGGAATTTTTCAGTGTAGATCTTGACATATTTGCTTTTTGCTTGATTTGTCGCGATTTTTTGACCACCCTGTACTAGATTCATTTAGATTTAGGTTGTATCAAACATGATGGCATACTACAGGTTGGGAAATGTTCAGACGTTGCACTTGTATAACAAAATTGACGAGAAAAGACACCTATTTCAGAGAATTTATAGATTTTATTGCTGTCAATTGGCGCCATTTTTAATTTTTAAATTTTTTAAAAAACGGCTCGATAGAAAATTTTAAAATTTGTTGGACGAAAGTCGTCTATGGGTACCATATCAAAAACTGTCAACCGTTCCTCTGGAGCATTTATTTGACTAAATTTTTTTAAAACATACCGTGTGTCATCATGAATAATCTCAGTATCAAGGAAAGCAATAGAACCATCAGATTCAATTTCGATTGTGAATTTTATTTCATTGCCCTGATTATTCAGGAAATTTGAAAATGAATACGCAGAATCTGTACTCATAAAAATGGCAAAAATGTCGGCCACATATCTCTTGTAGAAAAGAGGCTTCTGTCCAGCATGTTCACAAATTTTTCTTTTAATTTTATCCATCGCAAAAGCAGCCATGGTTGGTCCAAGGGGAGATCCCATGGCCATGCCTTCGTGCCGAATGTACAACTCACTATCAACTTTAATTGTTTAGATAACTTTACATGTAATTGCAGTCATCAATTTGCATATAAGTATGATTCAAGCAAACCTGATGACGCACCATCACACTCATTAAGAAATCGAGTTTTCGACTCATTCTTCGAGACACAAAGTATGTACTCGTATGTACGGATAGCTACCAATCGCGTTGTCGTGTGGCCCTTTGTGCATAAATTGACAGTTGCCGGATAAAGCATGATAATCGTGTTGATAGCGACTCAAGCATGAACCGCAGATATCAAAAACGGGTAGCACGAAATTTATCATTTACATGTACAGTGCCTGACAGCAAGTTTGCAAGTTTTGACTTTTTCCAAATTTTCAGATGTATTTCTCGCTTCATCTGTTGATTAACCTTCTAGAAGGCATGAATTACGTGAGCATGTTACAAGTATTGTTTTTAAGTAAAATGATGCTCATTATCTACTTTTGTTAGTACATGTAGTTTATCATAATTTACAAGCAGTATAAACACATGAACAAAAAACATAAAATTCTTTGAAAGAAATTATAATTCATTACGATTAAATTGACACTCAAATATAATTTCATGCCTAAAAGCGCTGCATAGAAGTTGATTTGAAACCTCCATGCCAAGACATGTGAGAGCTCCTGTTCAGTCGAAAGGACTTCATACAAATTGCTGATGGTAAGACATCTATGCTATTGTTTGTTTGAGCAATATCTATGTTCCAGTTACTCGCCAGTGTTCATGTCTAATATATATGAGTATTGGCACCGGTTTAGAGTTTTCGTTCATATCGAATTATGGGGACACTGAAATACCAAGATTGAAATTTTCAAACTTGCAAACTTGCTGTCAGGCACGTTAGTAGCAAGGTAATGTATGATTTATTGAAAATAATTTGCTGAGTATCGGATATAATCCAAAACTATAATATATATATAATCTAGAAAGCGAACGAAGATGTTTTTCCTTGCTCTTTGAAAAGAAACTGAAAATATAGACTGCCACCTTCTTATAGGCCACCACCTACACAGTGAGGTGACTGACGGCGGGCATTAATAGTTCTACGGCACCGGAGTTCATAATTTTCAATGAATCCTCACCTCCTACCAAAGCTGCAACCACGATGAATCGCCAAATCAGTGTAGTCATGCCTGTCGGCTGGAGATATTAATCAGTTGATCCTACCTTATATAATAAAATGATATGTTATGAGATGCATGCAGGTGCTGTGACGTTTCTTGCTATTAGATCTCAACTTGCAAGCATATACCGAATTAGTAGTTTACCAATGCAATGAGAATATTTGCGAAATAGTCAGCTGAAGCTATACAATGATCGGTTTTATTTAAATGCAACATTGATGTATCAACGGTGAATAGTCAGTCTATATGGTTGCGTAACTTCTTACTGTCATGTTGTTTATGATTTCTGCATTTCTTATTTCAAGATGCTTCTGCTATTTCGAAAGATTGATTATTCGACTTCGACTTGCATAAAACCGTCTCTGTGCGAGGACGTTCTGCCGAGTAAGCAAACATTTTCTTCAATACAATTTGGCGCACTTCGGAGCAATGCAGAAAATAAATAAATAAACACAATTGACTTCATTGTCCGCAGAATGAAAACTTCCCGCAGTTTGAGATGATCTGGGGATCCTTCAGCAACCATGGAATCGAGCACCTGCAATATGCATGTGTGTGAGAAAGCGGTTGACCAAGGGGACTACAGCAAGCGGACGAGAGTGCTTCCTTACAATAGAAGATATTTTTGTAATGACGAAATGGGTTTTCAGGACTGTCCTATCCCAGCTCACGGAGCTAATGCAGCATCGAAATTTAAGAACTCGATGTGGTTGAGATCTCTTCCTTGGCCTGAGACCGGTCGGGACCTCAACCCCATTGAAAATTTATGTGGAATTATGAAGAAACGAGTGAATGAGAAAAAGCCGACGACTAAATCAGACTTGTTGACACCCATGATTCATGTTTGTCATTATTGCATCGATATATGCCTCTCAAACAATTTGGTGAGCATGCCTAAGCAAATCATGGCAGTTTTGAAGTCGGCGTCAAGAAATGGTTTTCTTGCAAAACGGTCTCCAAATTGTAAAACTGTCCAAGGAGACAGAAAAAAACTGTATTTTCAATAATGCGAAAAATATCAAGCCGTGGAAAACCAAAATAATTGCAGACCGGAAGAATATGTGGCAATAAAATGCGTTACATGGCCAGTAAATCAAGACAAATGAAGAAGTCACGAAATGACTGAAATTTGAGTCAATATTATATTTCAGCCTATAGACATCTAATGATGAAGAATCATTAATGAAAATCAAATTCACAGCTCAAAAATCTATTTCAGTGTATTATACATAGGATCATGAACGCAGCCAAAAAAGTACTATTTACATCAAACCAGGGATGCGGAGTCCTATCAAAATGATAGGACTCCGACTCCGGGGGTTGATAGGACTCCGACTCCGGCTTTTGATAGGACTCCGACTCCGAATCCGGGTGGCAAGTATAAATGTATATTGCCTAGTTTTTTGAAAAAAATGGTAACATGCATCATAGATCATAGGCTTAGCTGAACCTATTTTCAGGGATCATTGCTGTATCAATTATCAATCATTTTCGATGAAAGTTCATCAAATGTCGCTTTCGGTTGGATGCATATGACTCGGTTCCTCCCATCTTGTTGATGTGTGCTTCACACGGTTTTTCTCCAGTCTCTACCAGGCAGGAAAATCCCCATCCTTCTTCAAAAGATAAGAGTACACTTTCGATTTTAATATGCGCTTTAGAGGACGCATCACACACGATTAACATGAGGGTAAGAGGATAATGTTCTCAAACAAACTAGTGTTTCATTTTTTGATGTGATCGAGAATATTGTGCACGAGAATTTGTGTCATTTGTCACACTGAATTTGTCATTTGTGCACGAGAATAAATAATTTGCTTGTAATGATAGCCGACTCCGACTCCAGCAAAAATGATAGGACTCCGGGACTCCGACTCCGACTCCGCATCCCTGTGAGCATTACAAAATCAATTCATTTTACTACTTTTAGCGATTTAGAATTCATTAATTTTATTTGATTATTAAGCTTATTAGCATTGTGACAGTATAATAGATTGTCATTGAAGCATCATTCTAACCTCCATGTGCGTAGCATATCATCCAACTTCAACTGCCCTTTGGTGTGTAGGTGTGATCGAGGCTAGAAAAGCTTGTCTTCTCTACTAAATCGCCGAGTGAAAAGACAATCCTTTTTTCACTTTCACAGTTCATCCCCTTAACTATTACAAGCTTTGCATGCAGCAGTGTCTCTGTACTTTTGTTTGACGGAGAGCTTATATTTTATGTGAATGTTCTAAATTTTGTTTTCCTTTACTTTCGGGAAGCTGAAGAAGAATGCCGTCCCATCAATTTTCCCAGGTCTCCCAGAAAGGCTTCAGTACCATCCTCCTTGCCCTCGTAGTGCAAATGCCGTCGCCGAGTCCAGAAGAGCAGCAAATAGTCAACGTTTGGAAGAACTATGTGACGAGTTCTTGGAGGAAGACAAGGTGGAATCCTTTGAGGACATTATGAGCAGAATTGATGATGAATTAGTGCCTGAAAACTACTTTCGTCTTCATTCAAAGATACCTTTTCTCCTCTTTGATGAAAACGTTCCTCATCCAGTGATACTTCTTTCTGTTAATATCAAAAGTGATTTGGCTGTTGAGATATATCTTAAATCCCACAGTGTACCCAGTTCGAAGTATAAAGACATTTTACCATCTGAGAAAATTGAAAGAATCAGTCAAATTGTGCATTTATTGGCATTAGCAAAATCATGGATTGCTGAAACGCAGAGCCCAGGAGAAAACATAAAGAAGTCGGTAGAATTCATTGAACGCGAGAAAGAGATGTTCGACAACAACAGCGACAGCTCGGATTTGGTTTTGAAATTGAATTTCTTGATTGAACAACTTCGGCTATCATCTTTTACCGATAAAGGCAGGCGATACTCAAACGATTTATTGGCGTTTGCTTTTTTGGTGCATGCTTCCAGTAACGCAGCTTATCAGACTCTGTTATCCTTAAACTGTCTCAATTTACCAAGCGTTATGACTTTGAACAATCTTTCATCCCCATGGAAAGCAGATTGCAATAAACTAGACAGTAATTACTTGTCATTGCGATCTCGTGATCTCAATGGGTACGCTCGCCATTGCATATTGATGATCGACGAAATTTATGTTTCCCGGGAAATTGAAATGACGAACAGTAAATTAATCGGCATTGCTGGAGATCACCCAACCCCTGCTTCAACTTTGTTGGTATTCATAGTGAAATCTCTATGCCACTCTTTTTAGGAAGTCGTGGGAATGTAGCCTGTACACAGAATATCAGGGGAATTGATTTTGTCCCTTTTCCGACCGCTTATTGCAAAGATAGAAAAAGTTGGCCTACGAATCGATGTACTTTCTATAGATAACCACTCAGCAAATAGAAGATTTTTTAGGCCTCTATCTGATGACGAAGAACTGCATTCAGCTGTCCAACACCCGTGTGACCAATCGAGACGCTTGTTTTTAATTATTGATCCTACTCACAATATGAAAAATGCTTACAACTTCCAAAGAGCCAAGAATTTCATCACACCCTATGACCTTCTCTCCAACGGCAGTCGCGAAAGTATTTCTGTCTCATTTAACGATGTTGAATCAGTTTTCCACAAAGAGCACTCACTGTTCGATGAGACTATCATTCAAGGATAAGAAGCATACGGATTTCATATGACAGAAATATTTTTGAAGATAATGAGAAAGTACAGAGATATAGCGTTATGGAAGGAAAGTGAAAGGAAAACATAAGTGAAATGCGGCCCAAGATCCAATATCATCAATTAATGATTGGAAAATCGAATATCTGGAAGACTTTGTGGAATGGTTAGAGACTCGGAGGCAATCTGGCTTGAAAGGCTTTACAAAAGAAACATTTATTGCTCCGCATCATTCAACAAAAGCTTTGATTGAAATAATAAAATTTTTTTTTTGTAGTGCGGATTCAACCATGTGATGTGCGGAAAATCCAGTCGGACCCACTAGAAAGGCGCTTCACTTAGTACAGACAAGCATCCGGTGGCAACTATTTTATTTCTGTCAGAAACATCCTCAGAAAAATTAAAACAAACATAGCAGAATATCTCCAACTATTCTGAGAAACCCCAATGAGCATGAATCGAAGACACTTAAATCAACTGAAGAGACAGCAGTTGCAATTTTCGAAAAGCTTCCAATACCCGGTACATAAATTTGATTCACCCCTATGTCAAGACCTGAAGGTGATATTCAAATCGGTGGTTATATCAGTCGTTCAATTAGTCAACGAAATCGATGTGAATTTTGTACAGAACTACTGATCGTCGAAGAAAATAGTGAGGACAATTTAAATAAAAGTTTTCACCTACCAACTGAAGTAATGACTCCAATATGTGAATTTTTTCGAAGCATCAACCGAGGAGGACTAACTGTACCGAGCAATACGACGTACTAACTAAATTTCGCAATACGACGTGCTGCATTCTCAAGGGCCTGACAAACAATGTCAACGAGAGACACATCGTGAACAACACAGAGAGTGAACAATTATCACAGAAACAGTACACAAGAACTAAGAATTGCTAGACGAAGTAAAGGTCGAAGGCATATTACTGTTTAAACCATACAAGTAGCTTGATAAATATGACAATTAAAGTCAAAGAAAAGAAAAAAAGAAAAATCACCGTACCATGTTAACATGCTGTAGAATAGAAATAAAATAGAAAAAAAGTCCGCAGGTTTTAACATCATTCATACATAATGCTACAACTAATATTATTATAAACTGCATTTAGGTATTATTACTCCCAATCAAATGTACAGTACATTAAAATGATAACGGATGTTACTCAGGCAATGCGTTGTCTTCTGCATCTACACCGGCGGCATTACTAAGTCACACACGGTGCGCACGAAACAACTTAGTATATTCTGATGCACTTTTGCGTGTTGATTCCGAATATGACATTTATAAAATCATTCATCGAGCTGTTTTTGAATAAATCAATATTTATTGATTTCTGAAATTTCCATACATGGCAACCTGATCAATATTTATTGAAAAAATTGTTTGTGTTATTTAACGCATTTTCAATTATGGCATTTCAATTATTCAATTTCCATGCATGGCACCCTGATCAATGTTTATCGAAAAACAAGCAGATATTCTCCCTGAATTATCTACATGTATAAAAGGACACCCTAGTGACTCAAATTGTGTTTTTACAGTGCAAGTGATCACACTGTTTTAGTTGTGCTGAATTGTGGATACTTAAGTGAGTGAATAACATGCTGTCAGTATTGTTTTAATGACTCTTTATTTTCTTTTTGATCGGTTTACTGTTGTAACTGTTGATTACAGTATAGAAGGTATTCTGCACCACACTGTCTACGTCATTTATATTTTATCAAAAGAGAAACGTTTTTGTATATCTACATACTTTGCACTTCATTTATGATGCAATGGGATTATAGGCTGTTCTGTGACATGAATTTACCGGCACATTGGGAATCGCTCGATGCGAAAATTACATAAAAGCATATACAAAATTCACATGCAATTTGAAACTAACATTTGATACGAGATTCTCAAATGTTCACAGAGATCTGGCATGTTTTTCATACGAAATCTCATTTACTTTCGTATGTGATTGGTATGTAGCAATACGAACTATTCTATCTGTGATAGGCTGTTTTACAATGGAATACGAGTTGTTGGTATGCTATATACGAGACCTGATGCAAATTCGTCCTCATTCGTAAGTGTTTCGTATGTGGAGCTTTAAGTCACATAGCAAAAAATATGTGTGTATTACATACTACTGTCAAATAACTTTTTTCAGCAATACCAGCCGTGAATATTTTTTGATTGATAGAATGATATTCAACTAGATTATATTTATGGTGAGTTTTGTCGTCTCTGCGAGTATGTCGTCGTTGATGCTTGTCTTGTAACATTAAAAGGATGCTTGGTTAGCTCTATTTACTAAACTAAGTTGATTAACATCAATTGATTCAAACTATATCCTTCGTGAAACCATGTTGAGTTATATATCTCAAACATAACTATTTTTGCGTTCATGAATAATGTCTTTATATAATATTAGACATTTATTTAATATTTGATATAGTCCAAAATTGCATAATGCATAATTGTTGATGGTTGAATACTTATTGATTATTTATGAAATGCATTAGACTTACATGTATTAAAACTGAATTCAGTATTGAAAGTTCGACTCTTAGATGTCATTATCTCACTACTTACAAAACAGTAATAACATTAGTGTGATCTTTATTGACAAAAGGCCTTAAATCGACATGTATCACACATCATTGATGCTTTCCCATAACATTGTGCTGTTGTGGCTTTAGTATGTAAAGCATACCACATTCGACATAACATATAAAAACATACAAATGTATACGAAAATATACCAAAAATATATCTTGGTATACATCCTTCGCATGTGATTGGTATCGAGCGATTTACAGTGTAGCTTCTATATTTCTGCATAGACATGCAAAAATCCAGCATACCACTACGTTTGTTCTTGTTGCAACGTACTTTTCCTACACTAATAGAGCAAACATGAAGCTTGCAGAAGAGAAATAATGATCGCAATATGTGGCATGAAGTGATGACAATATATTACAGAGCTTATGTCTACGCCTATGATTGTACTGCCAGTTGTCATAATTAATTGCTGCAATGTATTTGTCTATTAACTACCTTTCCTTTGTCACCAGGCCTCCTCCGATTACATGAACGATGGATCAATGCATTATCAAGCCATGCATGCAACCTCTCATGGCAGATGTGAAGATGGTGACCATAGGATGCTACAAAGACTTTTATTCACAATTAAGTGCAGTGAAGGCAGTGAAAGAAGTGAAACTTGCTTAATGCTTTGAAGCATTTACAAACATGTTTTGCAGTTCGTCGGTGCTATTTAGAAAACAAATAGTTCTACGACGTCAATTGACTTTTGTTACCTTCCATGTCATCTTTCACGACTCCCCAGTCACATCATTAGGGCATGTGAACCAGAGATACAAGCTGACTAGCACAGACTTATTATTTATCAGCTAATTTGTTGCAAACCTCAGTTCTTACATAGTATACAGGTGAATACTGTCATCACAGTCATATGAAGCGATGAATTTAAGTGTCTTCTTAAAAAGTCGTCAGGGACGGACCACATAAATTATGAATTGCAGTTGAAAACGCGGAAACTCATTGCGATACTTTGTATTACCCTGACCAGTCACGCTGTCTCTTTGAAGAGCAACGACAGAATGAGAATAAACATCAAGCAGTCATCGTAAGTTACACACGGAACGCAATTCACTGGATGGTCAAATGCTGTAAAAGCAAAATAACAACTATGCAACGGTACTAATAAAAGAAGAATAAGTAGTTAAATGAAAATTAAGAAAAGCGCGACAGAACAACAATGGACAAGATATCAGCAGAAGCTCAAAAACTAAGGTCATGCAATCGTCCAGCAAGTAGACCTACATGAGCGAGACTAGGGAATAAGCCTACAAAAGTACGTGAAGTCCTTCTGTATGCACAAAGAAGGCTTGGTAAGGCGTATGAAGACAGCCTCACCAATCCTCAGATCAGATTTGTTTCTGCATTGTCTCACCACTTTGAAGGCACTTCTCAACGCTGGGTGAGGACAGGAAAGGTAGTGTTGAGTAATGGAAGAAGTAGGCGGCTGCTTGGACCTTGGCCTCTGCTTCTTTTGCTCGCACCACTTCGGGATGTGTTCTTTGGCTCTCAGCTCCAGCGTCCTTTCCGTCCGCCCCACATAACTCGCCCCGCAAGCACAGTCGTATGAGTAAATCACAAGTGGTTTCTGGGTCGGCGGAATGGAGTCTTTGGGTGCGTTGCCAGCGACTTTCCGTGTTCTATACCACGCCATGGCCTTGAGGTGAGGGTATGCGCCTTCGATAGCCTTCTTGATGCGTTGTGCTTCACTTGTTGCTGCTTCACCGACATATTGAACTCCAAACATGATGAGCTTCTTCTCCACGGTTGGCACTTTGTTGACCGGTTTTTCAACACTGAACTTGTCTATAAACCAGTGTGGATATCCATTGTTGGACAAGATGTACCGCAGATAAATGGCTTCATCTGCGAAGAGTTCCTTTGAGCACAGTTTGCGCCCCCGATCGAAAAGGCACCTCACCAGATTGATTTTGTACTACTTGGGACAGAATGCATTGTAGTTCGTGTAGAGCCCCGTGAAGGTGGGCTTGCGGTAAACGGATGTTTGCAGAGACAATCCAGTGGGATGAAGTTGTACGTCCAGGAAGTGATCTCCATCCTCGAAGCTAAACTCAAGTGCTGGATGCATATTGCACAAGTCCACTTTGAAGCCCTCTTTATCTTCGCGCTTGATGACGATATGGACATCGTCGACATAACGGCAATATGACAGGATACCGTCTCTTTTGCGATCCGTTCTGGTTAGGACATGGCGTTCGTGGGAACCAACGAAGATATCCGCAAAGGATCCACTGAGCGGGCTGCCCATGGCGAGACCATCATGTTGAGCATAGAGGCCCCCTCCAAAGGCAAACCGCACGTCCTTGGTCACAGCATTCAACAGGGCACGTAGGTTTGTCTCGCTGATATTCCGACTGCCAACCTTCGGTGCTTCTCTTTGGGAACGGTACCATGCGTCGCATATGATGTCAATCGTCTCCTCGACAGCGATGTTAGTGAACAGGCTCTTAATGTCCGCTGATAGCATGGTGGCGTCGTCGTTGAGAGCCAGGCCTTGCATCCTGTTGGCGAATTCGAAGGAGTCACTCACTGTATGCTTCTTGAATGCAGGAAGTAGGGGTTTCAGGAACCATTCATCTACCTTCTTGGCTAATGCGTGGTATGCCGATCCTACCATAGATAGGATGGGTCGGAAGGGGATTTCGTCTTTGTGCACTTTTGGTAGGCCGTACATTCTTGGTAGAGTAGCTGACTTGGGGATCAACTTCTCGCAATCATCTGGCAGTTCTCCAGACTGGCAGAGGTCACGCACCAATTGTAACAGGGATTGTTGGGATGCTGAGTCATTCCAATCAACAGCCGAGTCCAACTTCTTGAATTTGGTCTGGTCACCAAGGATTAGCTGCATCTTGTCAGTGTATTGTTGCTGATCGCAGATAACTCCACAGTTGCCCTTGTCGCTTTTGAAAATTAGCAGGCCCGCCCTCTTCAGCTGCTTTATGGCGTCAGCATGATTGCGTTCCATGTTGAACTTCTGCACCGGTAACCGGCTAAGTTTATAAGCCGTCTTGCTGAGCTGTGCTTGACATTCATTGGCCAAATCCTGGGAAATCGCACGTTCTTCTCGTAGTCTGCTGCACAGAGTTTCAAGGTCAGTGAAAATAGTCAATTGATCGGCCTTGGTTGGTGGAATAAAGTGAGCAACACCGAACTTTAAGGCCTCTCTGTGAGCATCGGAGACTTCCTGATTGCTTATGTTAATCACCGTATCAGGGAGGTTCACACAGCCGCTGTGTCTCCTTAGCAGCCATTCGTAGCTCCTGTCGTTGTGATTTCTCCTTGCACTTTGTTGGGTCCGGAAGGTTCGCCAAGCAGCCTTGTAAATCAAACAAAGATCGTAGATCGATAAAGAGACTTGGAAGCGGTGGAAGAGATGAGTTCTTCTGCGAGTCCAACCATCCAGCTTGGCCTCAGCATCCCTAACGTACGCTGAAATGAAGGAGCGCACGTTAGACTTGCTGATGTTGAGACCGACGTCCGCGATTCTCCTCTGAATGCTTGATGGGGCGATTCCAGTCGTAGCACATTTCTTCAGGAAAGTGACTCTCTCACTGTGGTAAGCGATCTTCCCTGAGAGTGACAGTGCTTCATCAAGCCGCTTGATGGTGTCGGCTTCTAGACGCTGTTTCCAAAATACAAATAATTTCTTCTTGTGCGCCCATCTCCATATGCAGTTGAAAACGCGGAAACTCATTGCGATACTTTGTATTACCCTGACCAGTCACGCTGTCTCTTTGAAGAGCAACGACAGAATGAGAATAAACATCAAGCAGTCATCGTAAGTTACACACGGAACGCAATTCACTGGATGGTCAAATGCTTTAGGCATAGCGACAGAACAATAGAAGGTCAAAGAAGAAAGAGGATATGTCTTTCGAAAGAGGATAACTCTTCGCAGATGAAGCCATTTATCTGCGGTACATCTTGTCCAACAATGGATATCCACACTGGTTTATAGACAAGTTCAGTGTTGAAAAACCGGTCAACAAAGTGCCAACCGTGGAGAAGAAGCTCATCATGTTTGGAGTTCAATATGTCGGTGAAGCAGCAACAAGTGAAGCACAACGCATCAAGAAGGCTATCGAAGGCGCATACCCTCACCTCAAGGCCATGGCGTGGTATAGAACACGGAAAGTCGCTGGCAACGCACCCAAAGACTCCATTCCGCCGACCCAGAAACCACTTGTGATTTACTCATACGACTGTGCTTGCGGAGCGAGTTATGTGGGGCGGACGGAAAGGACGCTGGAGCTGAGAGCCAAAGAACACATCCCGAAGTGGTGCGAGCAAAAGAAGCAGAGGCCAAGGTCCAAGCAGCCGCCTACTTCTTCCATTACTCAACACTACCTTTCCTGTCCTCACCCAGCGTTGAGAAGTGCCTTCAAAGTGGTGAGACAATGCAGAAACAAATCTGATCTGAGGATTGGTGAGGCTGTCTTCATACGCCTTACCAAGCCTTCTTTGTGCATACAGAAGGACTTCACGTACTTTTGTAGGCTTATTCCCTAGTCTCGCTCATGTAGGTCTACTTGCTGGACGATTGCATGACCTTAGTTTTTGAGCTTCTGCTGATATCTTGTCCATTGTTGTTCTGTCGCGCTTTTCTTAATTTTCATTTAACTACTTATTCTTCTTTTATTAGTACCGTTGCATAGTTGTTATTTTGCTTTTACAGCATTTGACCATCCAGTGAATTGCGTTCCGTGTGTAACTTACGATGACTGCTTGATGTTTATTCTCATTCTGTCGTTGCTCTTCAAAGAGACAGCGTGACTGGTCAGGGTAATACAAAGTATCGCAATGAGTTTCCGCGTTTTCAACTGCATATGGAGATGGGCGCACAAGAATAAATTATGAATTGTCAATTCTCACACCTAGAGATAACGTGCGTCTTTCTCTCACACGTAGAGATAAGCATGCACTGCAGAATGTGTCTTTGGGAAGCTTTGCTGATGTATGCAAGTCGGAACAAGTGGGTAGAAATATTGAAAACAAATATTAAATGGAAATTAATGAAAAGCGGTCAGTAAAATTCTGATTTTCAAAACTTATATTAGTCATAGCAACCGCTGGATATTCGAACCTTTTTCCATCATATTTGAAGGTCATTTGATATCCAAATGCATGAAGCTTGCCACTGTTATAGAGCAGAAATACTGGCAGTATTGTATCACAGGACATGTTTGATTGAATGTTGTAATAATAATGTTGACCTGTAAAGAAA
Source organism: Prostheceraeus crozeri (assembly GCA_907163375.1). Taxonomy (NCBI): domain Eukaryota; kingdom Metazoa; phylum Platyhelminthes; order Polycladida; family Euryleptidae; genus Prostheceraeus; species Prostheceraeus crozeri. The sequence continues at coordinate 65,506 of CAJQUW010010130.1, forward strand.
TAAACAATGCAGAAAATCTTGCCAATCTACCATATTGTTGCTATCTTTCACATTCTTGGCCAGGGATTGAGTAGGTTCTACAGTAGACATCATGTATGAAGATGTTGTGTACATTTTCAGCAATATATAACGTTTGATAGCATTTACACTATCAAAATAGGACTCTGCTCTTTCAGATAACATCTACCTTCTATCTCAAAAAGCTGGTTGCTATACAATATCGAAAATTGTCATTAATCAATTGTGAATAGCATAATAAATGAGCTTCAATGCTACAGGATAGAAAAAGCAGAAAATATCCTGTTAAAAGCGTTTTCTGAGAAACAGGAATATCTATTTAAAAATCTGCTTCTCATATACTACTTATCAGTGCTATGGCAGTAGCAAAGTATTAGCAGATTTTCAAAAATTGGCACATTTTCGAAAGCGGTTTTCAGTTAACATTTCAAGCAGACATGTCGACAAAGGATTTAATGTGTCTAATTGTGTTACTGGAAACATCTCGTCTAGATCTACAATCAAGGATTCAGATTCATAAAATATTGAGCAGTCTATGATCTGACCATTTAATATCTGAAAAACTTTATAATCACAACCTGCTGTATGAAATGTCTGCAGCAGGCTTCTTTATTCCAAGTAAGAAATATCAAGTTGTGCCACATATGCTTGATATCTAGATAAATTGCAAATAAATGATATTCAGTGCGAATTTTCGCCGTCCATGCGACCCTCTTTGGCATGTACGCTGAAAAAACTAGGCGCAAGTTTGCAGTTAGTTCTAAAGATTTGACCTTTAAATCACTACAGAAATAAATATTTTGTCGTTTGTGCCCAATTGTGATTTTCGTACTAATAATGATTTACTGCGTTTTACAGCATCACAAGAAAAATGCTCAAGAATTTCACATATTGTGATTATTGCAAGAGGACATGGTAATGAAGTTACCCATCATTACAAAACATTTGCCCTTCGTCCACAACAAAGTTTTAGTCTGCAACTCCGTCTCAGTTTTCGGGATATTAAAAATTCGGGATTAGTTAAACGGCTTACCAAATTGTATTGCAACTCAATCTCCCGTTTCTTGGTCGCTCGTAAGGCGTCAACCGTTGCAGTTAATGACTGGAAAATAGTAACACATTTATTGAAGGATAATCATTGATTGTCGTTAAATATTACCTGGATATACGACATGCACAGTCAGAAGATGCTGTGCTGGTGTCTGGAACATTATGCGCTGTCTTTTGAGCACCGGTTGGAAATCCAACGAATTTAGGAGCCTGAAACAATTGATTTAATCACCGTTTAGTAAGGAGGAAGTCAGTGATTCTTTATTCTATAGGAATGAACAATTCAGAGGCGCAAGAACATGGAACATGACTATCACTCACTGGATGAGTTTCCAACTGAAAGCGCTTTTGAATTTCTTAACAAGGTTCCCACAGACAACTCGAGATGCTGCCTGCTTTACTTACTACCCATCACGAATGAGTGAAAAGATCTTTCGATCTAAGGTCATCGATCATTGTGAAATGAAATTATGTATTTGCTTTGACTATGCGGTCATTATTTCTGCGTTTATCTTAGGGATCTTCATGCAGGATTTTAACTTTTAAACAAACTGTAGGTACCGGTTTTCTCATAGCTTTCCTTTTGTTGCAAATGTGACTGTAAGCTTTGCATTGAATCTGAAGCAGGACGATCTATCTTAGATCATTTTCTGAGCACCGATCCTAGCCAAATCAGAACACGCCGGTGTGTTGCGAGAGCAAGCATGTTGTTGATGATGCAAGTGTAGAATATACGAGTCATTCATGCAAATAGGAAGTTCAGAAAAAGATGAAATCACAAAAGTGAATGAAGTTTTCAAATGACCCGTCAGGGGTGTAACTGTAGCGGGATATCTTTGGTGTAATGGAACTTTTCGTTGCACCATTACTGACCAATGTCCATGCCACTGACCGCCACACAGCTGACGACGTTTAGGAAATCGCTCTAGCTCTGTATACATGCACAAAGCTGAAACAAATACTCTTTCCTGTGTCGCTCGTTGCACAACTGATTAGGAAAAATTGTGCGCTGCGCTATGAAGTAGGCTAAACATAATGAAATGCGTGTTGCGGGATAGAAAATGCACTAGGATCTACATTCCCCGAATACAACAAAATCGTATTTGGTGACAAATTAGACACGAAAAGATATGATGCGAATCGAAATGCATCGTGCTAGCCTGCACCACTGACACAAAATCTTAGGGACGAGACGAATTCATGTAGGTATTTTTACTATTTACTACAACTAGAAATAAGCGTTTACTGAAGCATAACCTACTGATATCACCCTGCTCTATTTTCAAATCATCGAGGTTTTCCTATGCATCGGATTTGCTGAGAATTTTGAAGTGCCTCCATGGGGACACGTTGCACCACCGACAGGTCGATTACTTAATTACTACACATTGAAAAGATTTCAGAACTGCCTGTGCGCCTAGAATCGAGTCACATTAGAGACATCCTCTATTTTAAATAAAGTGCTTTGGCTTTTTGTCATATTTTGAGTTGAATTGGAAAGAGCCGATATTGAAAGATCTTAATTAAGAAATTAATTTCTAACAGAATTAACCGAAATTAATAATAATAAATAACGAAAAAATAAAATCAAGTCCTTTCAATATTGGCTCTTTCCAATTCAACTCAAAATCCTCTACTTTGATAATCCTGTGTAGTCGAAATAATGAACATTGAAAGCTGGAATCAGGATGCAAAATTTCAGGTATTCTGTGGAATGACCCATGTATTATCTGCTTTATGCGTATAAAAGAGATGTTTATTGGGACCTCTTTTGTATCGTGATAAGTTTCAAATATAGATCAATGATCAATCACATTCACCATGCAGGCATAATGATAGCACGTAATCGTTATGAATGAAAGTGATTTTATCTACAAGTAGGTGATTTGCCGGCGATAATAACAGTCTAAAAGTCGTGTGAGTTCAGCGTGTGAATCTGTGTCTCCACTCAGCTCTTTCCTAAAACCAGCTTGTAGCGTTCTCCTCCTTCAGAGGTCCTTGACACACCCAGGCTGTTATAAGTCATTCAAAATCATTGTCAATGTACTCGGATGTGAAACTACAACAGCTTTTTCATTGAATTTAAGCGTTGAAATGGTAAGCTGCTTGATTATTCAAAGTCAGAATTTATTGTGATCAAATGTCAGTTCTCATTTCTTCTGGTGAATGTCAAAAATCATGGCAGTCCCCACAGAATTCCCATAGAATCGGTATGGGAGCTTTGGGGATGGCCTCAGCACCCATGCCCAACCCCATAACCATGGGTATACCCATTCCCATAACCAAGGCAACCCTGGAAAATAAAACACTCGCAATGGAGAACATTGCTTTACTGCACGTTACCCAATTACAAGCATTTTATGAAAAAGTGTCAAAGATGAAATCATGGAATTTGAGAGAGAGAGAGAGAGAGAGAGAGAGAGAAAGAGAGACGTTCATTGAATCAATAAAGTGAATCAAAAATGCTACCAGCCGCACATCTTTTGCATGGCAATTTGATCTATCGTTTATTTAATTTCATTGCTATTAATTGCATTCACGACATGTTATAAGTTGCTTTGGTGGACAATCGATCTCTGCTACTTGCCTTAATGTCGGCGGTCACAATCAGAGTTGGAAAAGTCGGAATTGGAATTAATTCCGATCCGGAATTAATTCCATTTTTCGTCGGAATTGAAATTGAAATTGGAATTGACGATATTAAAATCTACTGGAATTGGAATTGAACTTGATAAACCTCAATTCCACTTTTTCGATAGACTTGTGATAAATCTATTTGTACAAAAATTGAAATCACAGTACTCGGCCGTTGTGTTAACTGCAGAGATTAGAGAGGGATAGATCGACAGAGGTAGCTTTATTCTATTGTTGAATAAAGGGTGTTTTTTATGACTTCGATGATCCTACAGCCCCAGACAATGTTATTTCAGCGATTAAGCAGGCCATGAAAAGGCAATCATCTTTGTTCAATCTGTTATTTAGTTATTTATCAAGTAAGATAATTAATCAAAATAAAACAATTGTTGAATGTAGTTTCTGACAAGCAAAAAAATTGGAGATTGACTTAATTGTTGTACACACGAAAAACAAAGGTTTGGAAAGAGGATAATTAACGCTACATTAAAGGGCAGCAACCCTGTCAGTTCAAATCATGATATAGACAGTGTCAGCAAATTATTCAATTACATGAGCTATTATTCAACTTCCAATCACAACAATTAACAATATTAATTTTTAAGACTATAGTTATATAGATGCGATACGCAACGATAAAAGAAAAACTTTACACTTACAGTTCACTTCTTAATGTTGAATTCACTTCAATTCGATCGGACTCACTTATTCCAAAATAATATCATAAATATCAGTGTCACTTATACCGTCAATCTTCAATCGCGCTAGCTGCTGTGTTGTTGTTCGCTGGCTGGCAGTGGTTGTTGTTACTTCTGTAGTCATGCCGCGAGAGCCCGGAGTTCTTCTAGCAGCTACTGAAGATGTCGTATGTGTTGTTGTTATGTCAATTTCTCATCGTTTCTAATTTATACAAATTTTTGAGACTTGACGATAAAATCACTTTCTTATGAAAATAGAAAGAGTTTCCTTTAATCTCTGTTCGTTAGCTTTCGAGCCGACCACATTTCGCTCTTATCACGGAATTTTTAATCTCCTTTTTTAACATGGACCATTAATCAGATTTCATGATATCATTTTTATCGTCGTTTTTTCTGTCATCAACAATCACGTTATTGCCACATTGAATTTCTTTCTTCTGTCAGTTTATTAATCGATTTATTCGCATCTCATCTCTCTCTCTCTCTCTCTCTCATCGTTTGATTCTTTGCAAACCGTTAATTTTCTTTTCTCTTTTTCACGAGATATTGAATATCTCGTTTACGAAACGAAAATGGCGTAGGCTGACCGGTTACATATAAACATGAACACTAGAAATATGAACTATGAGCATGAAAACGCACATAGGAACGACGCAGGGAACGGCACACAGGAACAAAGAGGATAGGATAAGGACACATGGGTTAGATCGGAATTGAATCTTATTATGGAATTGGAATTGAATTGAACTGTTTGGACTGGAATTGGAATTGGATTTGGAATTGAAATTTCTGCTCCGGAATTGGAATTAAAAAATTTCAGTGGAATTTTTCCAGCTTTGGTCACAATTGTGACGTGTTATTTATTCATTGATTATTATTACCTTGACAACTGATGTGTGGTGGTGAGGCTTTGATCCTACCAATTGACACAGTCGCATAAGTGGCTCGTAGCTCAGTTGGTTAGAGCACAGGTCTAAAAAGTCATAAAGTTCAAAGCAAGTAAATACGCAAAAGTTAGTCATATAAAGTGAGGAACAGAATAATGCACATGTGCGGCAAAAAAAGGCATCGCGTCGGGTGGGAGTCCTACAGAAAGGCACTGATACTCGACCAGTAAGAAGAGTGGAAGGAGACAAGTGTGGGATTATACTATCTTGATTCTTCAAATTATCAAATGGTCTTGTTGCAAATGAGTTTCATCTTAACGAGAGATCAGTTGGTACTCGTGATGCTGAGATACCTCTGTTGAATCGCCTTCAGTCACTCGAACAGATACCAACAAAAGCGGGGCAAGCATGTTCAATGAAGCGTCATGCAAGTTAGATTAGCATGTTAGTGAAATTCCGACGGTTATTTATTAGATGCCACTTTAGACACACTGACAAGCCGCCAAAGTTGGTGCCCATGTAGTATTCTCGTATGTAAAGCGTCGACGCAGACGTCGCCGCGGGCCACGCACTCTGCCCCCATCTCCACCCATGCAAAGACCAGAACGATCAGAGTGCGCCAGATCCGGATTTCGTTTATTTACTTTGTCAATGGCGACACGAAGATGACAGAACAGGAAGTGAAGTAAAATTTCATTGCTAAATGCATCACGTACGCAAATTAAAAGATCAATACATGTTGACAAAGATATCGGACACAATAGCTTTACAATGCATGCTATCTTAACAACATAGATTCAATAAGGCAACGCAGTTAAAATTGGTGAGATAATGCATGGTACTATTTACGGTTTACAGTAGCCTGTAAATGCTTAAAGAGTAGTAGTGAGTAGTAGTAGTAGTGAAGTGTTTTATTTCATTGAATAGAAATCATACAGTCATTAGAAGGTACAGACATGCAGTGAAGCACGTACAGTGAGAAGCAAGTAAAAGCACAATTTTTGACAAAGAAAAATTTACATGTGCGGATACAAATCAACAGATCTTGAGAATTAAGTGGATCTGAGCAGATATTGCAAAATACATAATTGATTTATGAATGCCTACTTCTGGTTACGTACGAAGGCTATTCAAAATCAAAATGCACGCAATAATAAAAAATGACATTCTGCGTTCTGATCGAGAAAAAGGAACAATTAACTGACCAGTAACTGAATAAAAATCGGGAGACATATAATGCAAGATGTGGTCACCAAGCCTCAATGCATTAAATAGCTTTAAACTTTGAGATATTCGGCGTTCGGTGAGAGATGGAAATAAGTCACAATTGCAGCTTTTGCCACAAACAATACGATGACAGCGTCTTTGAATAGCATCGAATTTCGCTGCATTTTTCTTATTCAATGACACCAACAAAGGACCGCAGTACTCGATAACATTTCTCGGAAGCATTGTACATATCAGTGAGATTCTGCTTTGGTAGGAATGAACCCAAAGAGCGAATGACGTGAGTGTTCTTACTTGCCTTGGAGCACAAACTATTTACAAAATGCTGCTTTTAGTAATTATAGCAGGAGCACTAGCCTAGGTGACTTGTCAGTAGTTTGCCTAAAGCAATATTTCATGAATGCCCATTAGAAGAAAGTCCATCAACTTGTTAATTGCAAATCCAATAGTTTCATTATAATCCCATTTGTTATGCTTTGAAGTTAACGTCACCGCATATGTTGGAACCAACTAAGATTTTGTTATGAACGTTGATACAAAAAGAAAACAACAAAATAGCACGAAAGAGTATGACGCATAATATTTCGCACATTCCAAGAGTCTATCCAGAATCTATCAGAATCTATCAGAATCCAATCAGTCTATCCAGAATCTATCAGAATCCAATCAGTCTATCCAGAATCTATAGAGTGCCTATTTCTCTAATCGTTGCTTTCGCAGACAAGTCATCAGAAGTTAACTTTAAAAGCTTTTTTAAAGACTGCCAGCTCCGAAAACTAATTCAGTTAAAGAATCTGATGAGAACATGAGTTCACTCAATTGATCTCATAACGAAAGTTCGTATAGTAGGCTTACGGTATTTGTAAGCTGGAAAAATTTGCTTTTGAGGGATTTAGTCTTGAACACCAATGCATTGCATTGCCCCGCGTGGGTTCAATATACATTCATTCCACATTATGTCCCAAGAGAGCGGAATATCCCATGCAAATTTTGTGAAGCTGATGATGCATTATTTATATCATCATTTTTGATATGATCTTACTTCCTGCAAAAGCTATAACCAAGATCAATCGCAAAATCAGTTTGTTCATGCTTGCCGGTAGTAAATATTAATCAGTTGATCTCAACTTACGTGTATATGGCAAAATAAATATTATGAGACGTTTGCAAGTGCCGCGACGTTACTTGCCATTCACTGTCTATTGAACCAGAAATCACACTAAAGTAGACGTTTACGAAGGCGTTGGAAGCATTTGTGTAATTCAGCTTAAATCGGTTTAATAACAAGTCATGCGGATTTAATAATTAATTGTAAACGTTTTTTTAATTTTTGATTATTCAGTTATTCGGCTCTAGCATCTTATGATACAAGTGAGCACTGCATCGTCTGAGTTTATTTCAGCTCAAATGGCCACATCGTATGATTCATTTTACATACTGCAGATGACTTGCTTTGGAAATTCCTACAGACCAATTATTTAGTTGGACAATGTGCCATTTAGCTACACTGCTGTCAAAGAAGCGAAAGTAAATTTTTGACTTAGCGTGCCAATTATAATATTTTGGCTGGAAATGATGGAAATGTGAATGAACCAGATAGGCCTATGTCACAATGGTAGTACTAACAAGCACTATATGGAAGAAATGAAAATCACAAGAGGTTGTTTAATTTTTGATTATTTAATTATTTTACTATCCGCTCTAACATCCCATGATGCCTGTGAGCACTGCGTCGTCTGAGTTAATTTTACCTCAAATCTTATCGTGTGATTAATTTTGCGTACAGTAGATGGCTTAACGCATAATTACATAAGTACATTCACAGATGATGTGGCGCTCACACTATATAATTTACAGGCATTTGATGAGACGATTTAGAATACTTCCCTGTTTAACAGCAAAGACGACTATAATTTCCTGTATGGAAGTTTGTTTGGAAAAATCTGATGAAGCGGATGATCCTAAAATTCAGTTTTTCAGATGTCTCAATATCCAAGCCTTCACGGACGTCAAACAGGCATAATCGAGAACTCACAGTTGAATATACAACCGAATTGTGGTATATGGCACAAAGCAAGGATCATGCCACTGAACGCAGTAGTAAAAGCGTCGTTTTCGCTACAAATGGCATCAGTACTTTCAAAATATGCAAACGGCGCGAAGCGGAGTAAATAGACTACGGAATTGAAACCCTCGTCCCACGACAGGCGGTTTTCCCTTGATACATCCGACATATGAAAGGAGTCAGATACAACAATGTCGTCATATAACGACCTTGATATAGTACTCGAATTTTATTATAATCAGATTACTTTTCTGTGTATTTAGAGTGATCTTATAGTTCTCCTTCCATTGTAAATAGGAGTAAGTAATTCGATGACCGATCCAATGCAGTAACATCATCTGCATATTGCTGTATTTAACTCATTAAACGCGGAATTTATTTGTCATTCCGTTTTTATGAAAATTGATGCTAAATGTGTTATAAAGTTCATATTCAGTGATTATTTGGACAGGAAAAGTAATTACATGGAAATCGAGGGCCTGTAGCACACAAATTAACGAAAAATGATTTGACTGCTGTGTAGACTACATGTATATCATTTACCTACATACCGGTAATGCACTTTATCATGTCCTGTATTCCAGAAATTATAGCTGATTCTAATAAAACATTTATCCTTCAGAAATTGTTATTCAAATGAGCCTAGATTAGAATGAAAAGGCTCCTGACACTCGACATGAACAGGGGACGTCACATGTGTCGCACTTCAGCATTGTTCGTCTTTCACACTGTTCATCTGCCACATTGACAAAATCTTGATTGTCCTCTTACAGGATAAATTCTCCTCGAAGAGATGAATTTTTAGAACTCACGTAATGTCACATAAAAGTTCGTATAAGAAGCAGGCCCAGCCGATGTTAGTTTCCTAGTTGATGCACTTCATTTCCAGTATCCTCATTGAATTTTGTATTCGTCATTTTTCGTTGAGGATATTATATAAAATTGTATTGAACTTTTTTTCACAAGAGCATCTTAAAAGAACACTACAGTACTTGTGATTGAAATACAGATGAAAAATAATAAATTAATATAACTATTAACAAAAATTGATTAAATTGAAAAAATATTATTTAAAATAATTAATATCATAATAAATTAATGATTTCAAATTATGAGAAGTTTTAATCGCAAATTGATGCTTAATAATCTCATTATCTCATTTTGAATAAATTTTGGATTTTGAAAAAATCCAAATTTATAATCCATTATTTTAGAAAATATATGATAAATGTAAACTACCTTAGATACACGTGCAATAATTTATTTTCTCATTATCTTACTATTAAAAGTTATTTTTAGTTATTTATTTGTTTCTTTATTTTATCTAGGTGCTAGCTATTAAACTGACTTTAAATTTGAGTTTTTTTCATGGAACCTCGGAGCTTCTTCGACACCTGCCCTGAACGCTTTCCATATAGCTGCATTTTCAGCTGACATATTCAACAACATTGTCTGCAACTTTGTCGATTGTTCTCAGAAATGCTTTGAGTCTCAGTTTTACCTCATAAAACATTTCATGGAGCGCTGTTTGACTGTTATAACGTTGAGACAGAGATAATAAAACGAATATCTGTATCTTGCAGTCACAGAATGAAGCCTTTTGGGAATGGAACATTCTAAATCGAATCATTGTCGAATGAAAGCACCGACAATAATTCATTTATAGGAAAATGGACTTTGGTACATCGTGTCCAGTTTACCTTTCAATCGTCCATTAGAATGAAAACGACATTCCTCAAAAGAGACATCATATTTAGTCTAGTTCGGCGCATTTGATCTTCCAAAACATGTAAATGGAATCTGTAGATACATAACAACGCAGTTTCATTATTCTCAATGAAATATTGAACCCAAAGAATTAGTGGTTTCTATTCCTCAATTTTCGGATCACATTCGATTAAAATTGTCAGTGTCTGATAGCGAATTCAAACAGTAAGAACAGATTTCATTCCGAATTATCAAGTGGATGATAAGGCAGTGTAAAATGAACGAATATCATGTGAAGCAAAGCCAGTCGATCAAAGTGGCACGCGGAAGATGTATGATTGAGGACTCGAACTCGCTACCCACATGACTACAGACGTTTGCCGCCATTCACACATCATTTGCCACAGGAATGTTTGTGTATAATAGAATCGTTGAGTCCTTTGACAATGTGGCTAGTTAGTTGCTTTTAAAGAATTTTATTTCTTTCCAAAACGATGTGTGATTTGGCATACACTGCAAACTAATACGTCATGTTTAAGCATGAGTCTGAATTCTAAACAGAAGAAAGCTAACATTATCGAACTTAAACTCATAGAGGTAAGTACATGTACTAAAATGCTTGTCACTACAATATCAATTTCACTACACGAGGCCAAATCCAGTGAGTTCGTGTGCAGCTGCCAGTTGTCGGTGCACGCTTCGATCTGAATACGTCTTTTGAATGAGAAGCATTTGGGCCCTTTAATCATTTTACTGAGGAAAAACAGCGCCAGTTCATTGCGAACTTTTATTCCAGAGGTCCTTTCGGCTGGTCTCGTCAGTGGAAAACCCGGAATGAGACAAAATTGAGAGTCAAGACACAAAGAACAAGCTAAGTGTGAACACATTTTATCATGGCAAGAGAAGGTCAATCAGTAGATCCTTCATACATCCAAACATCGACCGTTGCAGGTGCTGGACGCCGAAGGCCTGTCTTCGATACTTTTAACTTTTACTTTATTATACTGGCCTATAAACTGAAAAGGGGAGTTTTGATTACTTTGTAAAGCTTTATCAGATGGTGTAATGTAGTCCGGCAGCCAGAACGAGTTTCTGCAGGGAACGAGGTCGAAAGTGAGACTTTCACAGAATGATGTACACTCTATGCCTACTACGAATCTGCACGTCTGCCGAGTTCTAGTGAGTTCCTCTTCTTGTCAGACAGAATCAAAGAAAAACACATGTAAATCCAGTGGGACGCAGATTGCAGTTTTTGACTATAATGAAATTTTATATGTTTTCTCTCATTAAAGGAAAAGTAGTAAGCCCGGAGTCATAACTTTCGCATGGAATGTCTTCAGGTCATTTCCTTTCAATTTCATGCACCCCTGTCTATGTAGCTAAATGCATTTAGATTTGGAGAGTGTCTTAATGTCGGCAAACACAAACATTTTGAGAACTTTATCCACATTCAACCACATTCTCACATACATTGCCGATCAGATGCATGATAATAGCACATGCACATCATAGGAAATGACCTGAAGACATTCCATGCCAAACATTGTAACTCTGGGCTTAGTACTTTTCGTTTAATCAGAGAAAACATAGACAATTTCATTTTAGCCAAAAGCTGCAATCTGCGTCCTATTGGATTTACATGTGTTTTTCTTTGATCCTGTCTTACAAGAAGAGGAACTCACTAGAACTCGGCAGACGTGCCGATTCGTGGTAGGCATAGGGTGTACTTCATTCTGTGAAAGTCTCATCTTCGGCCCCGTTCCCTGCAGAAACTCGTTTTGGCTGCCGGACTAATGGATGTGTCACATCATTCACAAGTGTCAAAAATAGCTTGCATGAAACAGTGATTCTGTGATAGTCCAATGGCACAAAGTTTTATCACCTGCACGATTTTGAAAGACAAATTAAACAATGACAGCGTCTTTCCACTCTCTCAACACCATCAACTTCATATATGTACTGGTTCAGGAAAAGAGGTGCACAATATTTTAAAATGGATCTCACGCACCCAAAACAAATTTGTAGAAACTACTCCAAAGGCATGAAAGGCCACAAACGGCGGATTAAATTCAAATATGAAGTAGCCTTTTTTGTGATAAACTTGATTTGAGAATTCCATTTTAAAAGAACACCTTCATTTCAGTCTTCATCTGCATATTCAGTAACAAATATCTACTTCCATGAAACTTTTCCTTCTGGAAATAACCATCTGACAACTTTTTGAATAATTGGTTGACATATTTTTTGAACACCAATATGTAGTACTCATAACACAGATACAAGGGAGCTACCTACACTTAAATCTAAAATGACTCCACGCAATGTCACATCGTCAGCATACACAACAATAATACAATTATTACTGGAATCAACTGAAATGTCAGATAAAAAGTAATTAAACAAATACGGACCAAAGGTAGACCCTTGAGGTACACCACTTGTGTTACGCCTTGGAGTGTAACACGAGGTTTTCCACCTAACACGCTGACTTCCGTGCCTCAAATAATTGTCTACAAGATGCACCAAAAATGGAGGAAAATTGTCATTTGACACCTTGTTGACAAGGCGTCTGTGCGAAACACGATCAGATCAAGAGCACTTTTTGTCTAGTCTTCCCAGCCAAGAGTGAATTGTTAACGGTATGATGAATAGAGACTGTGAAAAGGCAAACCACGGCACCAATCAGCTAGTCAACATAGAAGTTCATAGTTCCTGCACCAAAAATCGTCACTCGAGGCGCTTCTGCCTCAGGAAAGGAGTTCTCACAACTGTCCATCATCAGAGCAATGATGGCTTGCTGTGTTCATACACATCGAAATGGGTACAGTGAAATCCATTTCCTCTTAATAAACTTCAGACATCAATTTGGATCAAGAGAATCCTCCCCGACTATGATTTGAGTCATGCCAACGTTTTCCATCATCTCCGACTGCACTTTGATTCCTGTGCATATTTTATTGATACAAATGCATTTGTGCCTGATTGCCACAGCAGGTTTTTAGGGTATAAAATTATCTGTACATTATATTAGATAGATATTAATTACAGGTGTATTATATATATATATATATATATATATATATATATATATATATATATATATATATATATATATATATATATATATATACATGTATATATAAAAGATATAATGACCACTAGATTTCAAATAGATGTAGTATATTCTGCCGATCGATTTCTGCCAAGTACCTTGGCTTTTCAAGGCAAACTGAATACAAATAAAGTAGATTTACAATGAAATTACTTAAAAATCAAACATCATTTAATGATGGTTTTAACAGAGAAATGAACATAGCTTCCTTCGAAATCCTATCCAGCCGAGTGGCGATAGGAGGAATCTGGTAGAAAGGAGCCGCGAGAAATCAATGGCTGAACATAGCAATGTGTTTGCCCACATTTATATATATATATATATATATATATATATATATATATATATATATATATATACACTTTATATATATATATATATATATTTTTATATATAATATATTTTCATATCAAATGACACCAAGAAATTATCAAGATAATTTAAGATTATCAAGACACCAAGATAATTTCTTGGTGTCTGACGAAGTGTATTTTAATAAACACGGAAACCGGTAACACCAAAGCCATCCTCTGGTTCTCTCCTTTATATATATATATATATATATATATATATATATATATATATGTATATATATAATTGATATATTTATTATATATTAATTGTCATATATATAAATATTATGAAAATCAAAGCAAATATCTAAGGTTATTATCACTTCTCTCTCTATGTAGAAGTATTTTGATGAAGTAAGTTGCAATAAACTACCTCAAGTGATGGATCTGCAACAATTCCTTGCTTTAGTAGTTCAATTCTTCTTGAGAGCCATCATCAGTGACCTATATAGATCGGTGATTGAATGAGCGGCTAGTTCCACTAATTTAGACAAGGCGAAGAGTCGGAGTTCTATATAAAGATCCATGCTGATAATGTGAGCGGAAATTTGCTGTCCTCCTTCACTATATAGCTTGGAGGGAAAATGTGTCTAATATTACTTTTATTGACGATTGTCTTAGGACAGTTTCAGCGCTTTCAAACCGCAATGGTTTGAGGCTTGCAGATAAAATTTCATCTCTATTATATTTCATCTGTTTGCATCTAATTATCAAATTCAATCTCATATGCTTCGTCTTAGCATCGACACCAGCATTAAAGCTGGAAAATGAGTTGGAAAACGAGGAGAAGAAAGCTTGTTGGATTTTGAGTGATCAGTGATTGAATATGTTAACATGCAAATATATCCTGTCTTCGATATCTGACACGATGTTTGTTTATGGAAAAATTGGGGATCGCAAGCGTCTCGCAGTTACTCTGCGGTCGATCAAAAACGGAGTTTTCAATGCTCTGACGGGAAAATATGTATAATATATTATCCGATCGCTCAATTGATTGTTCTGAATGCACTTTCTCAAATTTTAAATTTCATTTAAGGAATAATTAGTGAGATCGACAATAATTTAATGTTGTCTCTCAATCATTTTTTCTCAAATATACTTCATTGTGGACATCCTTCTGCTTTTTGAAATTCTCCTGAAATTCTGACATTTCAAATGTACTGTAAACCGTAGACCGACAATTATCCTACAAAATTACTGACAAAATCAACCGACGATTGTCACCTCCAATATCCTGCGATATCTGACGAATTTGTAGGTTCTCCACCGACATCGAAACAGATGCTTTGTATGCAAATTAACTAAACAAAACATGCTGAATATTGATTGATTTTTTTGATTAGTGCTTGCTTGACTTTTGGGCAATCTGTATTATTGTGTGGCAAAACCATGATATATTTTGACATAATTCGATTAATTACTTACATTTTTGATAAAATTTAAGCTATAATTCATTGATATTCATTTTGTCGCTTTTTGTCAGATATTGTAGGTGTTCAGTGGTAATCATCCTACAAGAACTAACAATGACCGACAAAATAGATTTTGTAGGATAAATGTCTGTCAATTGTCAGTCAACGGTTTACAGTGTGGGTACTTTCTCTTGACTTCATCACAATTGTCCAAATTCAGGAATAAACGATCTACTAGTTGTTCATCAGAAGTGCATGAAAAATATGAAGGAAATCAGCCGTGTAAGAAAATTTCTCCACCATCACTACCATCCCATTGATCAAGCGGAAATGTTCATCGGTCAGCAATATTTCGAAAATCATTTAGACCACATAGTAAACTGTACGGTGCCAAATATACTTAAAAAACTGATGCAAAAAAATGAGTGTCACAAAATGCACAAAAGCACTATTGTCCGTGTTCATTCGATGCCAATTAGACTACTTTTGTAGAGAATGAACATGAACAATAATACGCAATTTCGTGAATTTTGTTGTTCACCTTCTGTAAATCGGTTCATGATCAAAATCAGCCAGCCTTCGTACTCTTCAGTTTCCAGTCCACGGTATTGAAGCGTTTGGAATTATTATTCATTCAATTTCATGTCCTTCAAATTACAAAGGTAATATGTGTGCATTATCCTCTTGCACTTTGTAAGGATATATCCTTCCATCATTACAACCAAGAGTCAACGTCACGGTTGGAACCGGCCGGGTTTTTGGTGGCTGGGGCCGGCGGCAGACGTCATCAAAACCGGCCGGCCTGTAACCGGCATATTAAAACCGGCCGGCCCGCCGGGGATGAGACGTTGGCTGGCGTCTCTGTCTGTATCGGTTGATTAAGGCTTTGATTGTCAGGCATCATTTGGTCATTAGTTATTATGCCATTAGTTATTCAATTTCCTCATAGCATGTATGAAATACAGGAATGGTAGGCCTACGGTAGTCCGCATAAGCGAGAGTTACATATATTACAATACAATATTGCACAGTGTAATTGTTTGCACTTTGATGACATGTTTTATGCGATGAGCAGTGATAGTCGTAGTGACCTATTTGCTAGTCTAATGAGTTGTTAGCCTTCTTTATAATATAAGATAATGTTAACTGCATTTTCAAAGTCAATCAAACACAAGCAAATAGAAAACAGATAATCAAAATAATGACACAAGCGGGCATTGTGTCAATAATAACATTGATACAATAATAATAATATCTGCGTATATCTACATATATCCGGCCTCCACAAGATAGCTTTAAGCGGTCAACAAATACTAAGTTCCAATATAATAAGCTTTTCCAGCGATAAAAGTTCCGAGATAAACAATTTCATCACTGACTGGGTGCTGATGTTACGAAATGTTTTGTCTGCGATGTGCAAACTTGATTTAAAGTGAGATTCACTGAAGTGATATTTTTTTCTTCACTTTTGAGGGAGTTCTGGTGATTTGCAACGTCAATAGAGAACTCTCTGCACTACACTTTAAATTCAAATCTTTTGAATCTATATACATTGATGACTGCGATCTGACGTACAAGAGTCTGGAATAATGTGCCCTCCAAAGTTGTCATCAATTTTTCATTTCGGTGAGTGTCGCAAAACCAAGTGTTGGTGTTCCTGCGCCAATCAAAATTTATCAAATGAACCTTTCGAAGTATTTCTATCACCAAACGCAACATTTACATGCCAGAGGCGTAGCTAGGGTATGTACCGCTTCCGGGCGCAGGTAAAGAGGGGCGCAAAATCAGAAATATTGTACTCGACTTTTGTGGGGGCGCCACATTGACAAGACAACTTCATCTTATATTCATAATTTGACGAAGACTTCTTATAATTTAGTCTGATCTGACTGAGTGATCGTGGAATGTCCCACTCAGAGATTCATTATGTTTAAAATTATCCATCAATTCTGTAAATGCAGCATAAGCTTGCAAATAGACTGCATTCATAAAATGTGAGAAACACATAGCAACGTATTTGTTGAGAAATTGAGATTAGGGGCCGTATGCGGCCCGAAGAGTTAAATTCTAAGATTTTGTGCTTAAATTTATTTGAAAGACTACACTAACAGAGTCACAAACACCGAAACAAAACTAAAATGTAAAGCATTAATAATAAAAGTTATTTTATATTAAATGTTACTTTGAGTATTTTTGCTTTCGCAGTCATTCATTAATCAGTGTAATTTTGAATAGTCAGGGAATCAAGAAAAATAAACAATACATAAAAAATACATAACAACTGAAATTAAATCACCATCCAGTTTATATTTATTCAAATGTTCTTAAACAAAATATGAGCTGTTTTAAATGTTTAATAATTCTACTTTTAATTGTCCAATTTGACTGTGGGCATTAAGAACGGTGTCAATCGGATTAATTCTTTTTTTTTGAGGATTCAAAGATGGTTAACACAGAGGCTAAGGGCACCAAATAAGTATCTCGCATCCGGGCCCAAGAAACTTACGCTACGCTACTGTTACATGCTACAATTACATTCTACAGTACATGCTAGAGCAACACATGGTGATCATTTCACATGGTGATTTGCAACGTCAATTGAGAACTCTCTGCACTACACTTTGAATTCAAATATTTTGAATCTCTGTACATTGATGACTGCGATCTGACGTACAAGAGTCTGGAATAATGTGTCCTCCAAAGTTGTCATCAAGTTTTCATTTCGGTGAGTGTCCCAAAACCAAATGTTGCTGTACCTACGCCAATCAAAATTTATCAAATGAACCGTTCGAAATATTTATATCATCAAACGCAACATTTGCATGCTACACTTACATTCTACATTGCATGCTAGGCTTCACATGTTGCATTTACATGCTCTTAATGTTGTCAACGGTCGACATGGGTCTAATTAAATTAACCGCCCGGCCGGCGTTAAGAGAAACCGAACAGCCGGTTCCAAACCCTCGTCAGCCTAGTCATACTTGCATCCTGCATATTGTATCATCGTAAATACCTAATGAAACACTTTGATGAATCCGTAGGACATAGTTGCCCAAAGCTAAAGCGTGTTAGAGGCACCATGTATTTATCTACATGCATGCACATGCACGACAACTTCATGAGGCCGAAATATTGAAGCCGACGTAGCAACTACACCATCAGACAAGCCGAATACAAAGTTCGTCGGAATCAGTGAAAGAAATGGCTAAAATCTACTTATCAATATTGGTGTTCAATAAAAAAAATATCGAGGGATGGTGTTGTCTCCTACACTGTAAACTAAACTGTGCCCAATATGTGACCGATTATGTGCTCAACGAATGTGACGTTTGCCTCTGCCTTTATGTGACTAAATGTGCCCGAACCGGTCACATTGAAGCAGCAGATATGCGACAGATATGTGCGATCAGACCTGCAGATTAAGTTTTGTCAATACATATAAGCAATTTCAGGCAGGCAGGAGTTCTCGAGTAAGTCATCAATTTTTTTCTCACTCTATTTATATTTGCACAATACCTTTTTCATTACCTACCATTTGAATATTTTCAACATTTGCATATGTGTTTTAATCTTATTTTTCACATTGCTTTTACTTGCAGAATAGTTCGATTTGTGATTTAATTCATTATTAATTGTGTTTCGCCTAAGGTTAGCCCTTACTAATTTGTTTATGTGACTTACTTGGTCACATTGAAATGCGCCGCTGATGTGTCCGGTTTCACATTAAATTCATTACTTTCAACTATCTAGATTATAGCTTCACTAACTTTCTACATATTATGTACTTTGATAGAAGTGTCCTTTATAGCATTCAAATCCTTATAAGGCAATGGGGAGAGTAGAGAAGAATCATTATCAATTTTTAGTCAAAGTCTAAATCAATTAACTTTTTCGTGCTAATCATCATCATGATCATTATCATGTCAAGTAAGTTTAGATTTATCTTTATAGTCCGGCAGCCAGAGCAAGTTTCTGCAGAGAACGAGGTCGAAAGTGAGACTATCACAGAATGATGTACACCCTGCCCACTGCAAATCTGCACTTCTACTGAGTTAAAAAGAGTTCCTCTTCTTGTCAGACAAGATCAAAGAAAAACACATGTAAATCCAATGGGACGCAGATTGCAGTTTTTGGCTAGAATGAAATTTTGTATGTTTTCTCTTATCAACTGAAAAGCATTAAGTCTAGAGTCATAATTTTTGACATGGAATGTCTTCAGGTCATTTCCTTTCATGTTAATGCACCCCTGTCTATGAAGCTAAATACGTTTAGATTTGGCGAGCCTCACAAACATTTTAAGCAATTTAATCCACATTCAACCACATTCTTGCATACATCACCGATTAGATGCATGATAATAGCACATGCACATCATAGGAAATGACCTGAAGACATTCCATGTCAAAAATTATTTTCGTTTAATCAGAGAAAACATAGAAAATTTCATTATAGCCAAAAACTGCGATCTGCGTCCTATTGGATTTACATGTGCTATATAGGAACTCACTAGAACTCGGCAGACGCGTGAATTCGTAGCAGGCATAGGGTGTACATCATTCTGTGAAAGTCTCATTGTCGGCCTCGTTCCCTGCAGAAACTCGTGCTGGTTGCCGGACTATGAGGTGTACATCATTCTGTGAAAGTCTCATTTTCGGCTTCGTTCCCCTCAGAAACTCGTGCTGGCTGCCGGACTATGAGGTGTACATTATTCTGTGAAAGTCTCATTTTCGGCCTCGTTCCCTGCAGAAACTCGTTCTGGCTGCCGGACTATTAATCTCAATCATGATCAAGGTTCTGATAACTGAAGCAATAGTTTTAATCGTAATTAAAGTCACATTAATTGATGAACAACAAATTTGGTTAAATTTGATCATTCCCTAACTCATCGAACATCGGCTACTTAGGACTATCGCATTTCTGCTTATTCTGAAGCACTTGCCAAACATTGATTTACTCGCATATGCGTGGTTAATTAACATCTGACAGATATTTTTGTTTCACCAACTGTGACTCCGCATTTCATTTCATGATTTCAACGTACATGTAATTCAAAGAGTGATCAATTGCTGATGTCCACTCACTTGATCCAAAAGACCATCAACACATCTCCAATACACTTGTAGGTGCAACATTTTTGTCAAATTGTAAGCACAGAAATAGATTGTTTATCTGAAGTTGACTAGAATGGAAATTGACTCAAGGTCGCGGCACATCCGGGGGAACTAAGTTGGGGCATGAACAGCCACTGAATAGCTTAGAATCGCACATGTGACTGATTCTAACCCAATCATACAGACGTTGGCAGGTGCATCTAAGTGAAAATGCGTGCGATTTATGTGCCACTATTGTGCGTTGCATGAAACTTAATTTCCATTCTAGAAGCGTTATTGTTATAAATTTCTATGATTGTAAGGGACGATGGCTCCGAATTAAATCGAATAATCACTTATTCAGAGGGCTTGCTGATCGACCAAGGAGACATGCTGAAATGAAAGTTGTTCTCACGGTATCAAACATCGCAGTGTTCGTCGTCTCTCGGCAAGGATAAGAACATGTCATCGAAGAAGGCCATGCTGTCAACTGGAGCTCGGCAGAGATAGTATGCCATGAAAAGAAATATCATGAACGGTTTTTTTGGAAGCATGCCATTCAGAAAGTAATTTGTGTCTCAACCATTGTGACCTCGCTATTTCGCCTTTGTGTGATGAATTGTAAATGTCTTTTTTCTTACTTTTTTGATATATACAGCATAATTATATACAGAATCAATATTAATTGTTATTACTGTAACATTATCGCGATATCTGTGTAAAAGTTATTATTAGGTCTGTGATCTTCATCATCCGCTTTGCTGCGTGCTCCATTATTTGTCAAGACTAGAATATCGTTCATGCAGTCGTGACTTTCTGCATGGAGGCTCTGATGATGGACAGCGGTGCTGCCTGGAATATTGGTTTCAACCAATTTATTTTCAAAATAAAGATAAATCGACGAAAAACTTCTTTTCTCATCAGTATTAAGCATTTTACCCATTCAAATTGCTTTGCTTATGCGCATCACGATTGTCATTGCTTCGTCGAGGTTTCTGAAAACCGCAATCATCTCTACATTCAAGCTCTCAACGATAATCATGATAAAGCTTTCGACCCCATTGATCATAATCAAACTTGAATTATGGTTAACCGTTCCAACTATGGAGTAGGGATACGCGTATATAGGTAGAGTGTCGACTCAAAAAAGTATCTGTATACAGTGAAAATTTTTATATCAAAGACTCAATTTTTGCTGAGATTCCCATGGTCAAAAAATTATTTAAGCACTTTTGAAAAAAGTCAAACTTTTGCCAATTTATATACTACCGAGATGACTCCTCTATATAAGTAGTATGCAACAAGTTGGATATCAAAAGGGATGAACATTTGCTAATAAGCATCCTAACTACGGGGAAACAAGGGAATTTCATGAATTGTATTATGAAGAAAGTCTTCATGAAAAAGTCGCGATGCTATTCGTGCTTTCTTGGCTGAAATTTCAAGTTTTTAATTCAATTTTCACCGACATGATTTCATGATTCAATAAATTCATGTTTCTTTTCTCGAATCTGAATAGTGATGTGGAACAATTTACTTCTTTCAAAGATAATTGAAATCATTGTCTTTAATTCTGCAATTTTGATCTGCTAGTGGCAGATTGCCTGTGATATGATCACGCACAAGTTGAGGTTGAGCAAGAAAGTAATTGGAACCCATCGAATTGTTTAATAAATGCGGAGTTACCACTCTACCTAATATATCTACTCTATGGTTCTAACTCCATATTAAGACAAGAATTTGGAATCATGTTTCATTTGTATGATAGTTCTTTTGATCTGCCAACATTAACCAAGATCGGCACCTTGATTTGACGATCAGAACTCAGCCTCCACTACAATTCTCCTAAAACCTCGGACTTTTGTGACGTGCTGTATTCTCATAGAGTGTAATGACATTTATGAAGAATTTGGAATGTATAAACCCCATTCACTTTCGAAAGTCAGCAAAAGATGTACCCCAGACTTCATCCGGAATAAAAAAAAATCTAAAAAATCTAAATAAACTTAAAGAACATGCATAAAGGACGTCCGCAGTGACGGGGGGTGGCAAATGCAGTCATCTGCGGACGTGGGGTCAGGGAAAATGCAGACGCTTCCACAAACTTAAGCACTCACACCCTTGGAAGACAAGCTCCGCGAATATATCTGAGTTAACTGCGATCCGAAGGCAAAAAATGAATTGTTGAAACAAAATAGGTTCGTCAATGTGATAAACACGAAGAACTCAACTACCCTACATTTTATCTACTTCTTCATTCTCCCTCCTAAGACAATGAACGATCAGCTTACAATGCATATGCATGTATATTTATCAAAAATATTAATTGCATGCATGAAGTTAATGATAGATAAGTGGTTGTTTTCAAGGCATAAAATTTAGAAATAATAATAGCAAGTCATAGAATCTATCTTTCTCACAAGGACGTATTTTTGATCTACTGAATATGGGCCCATCGTAAACTTGAGTGAGCATGCGTTGCATAGAAAACATGCATCCGTTCAAATATTGATATGCTATGCATGTCTTTATTGTGCCAATATTGCAACCTACATATGAATGGAAAGTTCTGTGGAAATGCGGACGTTTTGTCCTTCTGCGGCCGTTCGAAGGACACATGCGGACAAAGAGGGGGAGTCGAAAAATGCCATTTATTTGCGGACTTCCTTTATTAGTCAGCGAACTTGAGCGGGGAACGAGGTAGTACATAAAACTTTCACATAGCATTGTACACCTCTAACATACTGCAAAACTTCACGTCTGCCGGATCAGATCATTTGCTTTTCAGAAGTACAGAGGATGACAAAATCATATGGATTTCCAATGGTAAAATTGTGACATCTAAGGTGTTGACTCCATTTTGTTAATAAAAGATATACAAATTGGTATTTTGTTAAACTGGATCTATAGAAATCATCTACAGATCATGAGCTTTCAAATGAGCTATCATTCAGTGACAGAGGATTAAGTAAAGTGTACAAACAGACATTATCTGTTAGAGTACATCGACACTTTTCCTGAAATTTCTATGTTAAAATCTGCATTTACACCAAAAATTGTCTGTTTGCACACATTACTTCATCCTCTGTCACTGAATGATGGCTCATTTGAAAGATCATGATCTGCAGATGATTTCTATAATAACCAGCTCAATAAAATACCAATTTTTCTATATTTTTGTGTGTAAAAAACAAGAGTCAACACCTTAGATGTCACAATTTCACCATTGGAAATCCATTGGATTTTGTTATCTTCTCTATTTCTGAAAAGCAAATGATCTGATCCGGCAGACGCGAAGTTTTACAGTAGGTTAGAGGTGTACTATGCTATGTGAAAGTTTTATGTACTACTTCGTTCCCTGCACAAGCTCGCGCTAGCTCTCGGACTAATAAAGGACGTCCGCAAAATAATGGCATTTTTCGACTCCCCCTTCCTTGTCCGGACTATATGGATGACCCCTTGGCCCTTAGAGAATCTCGTCCTAGGTCATGATGCTGAATGATTCATTGTCGTTCAATTCAAGCGACTGCAAAGAGGATTTTGACGGTAAGAAAGAAGTGAAACAACAGCTGACTTGTTGACAAGTTTGCTATTTCTACATTAAATTGTCACACATCATTCCTCCCTCATTCTTATCAGTGAAATTGGCAATGAAAGAAACATCACTTCTTCTTCCCTGACCGAAAGTTTCAGTTCACACAAAGTTCATTCACAAATTTTCACGGTACGCGAACGGTGCACCTAGGAAACTTTCTGCAAGTCTTGAGCGCTGATAGATGAAGCAATGTCGTTCGCTGTTTGTGTCAAGTAGCTGGCGAATAGCAGTCGCAGAGAGGAATCATAGTAATCTGTTGGTTGACGTCCCCGCTGACTTGAACTATGCTCCTCACAAAGGGATGAAAGCTGATCTTGAGGATTGTGCGGATACCTCGCAGAGTGGTGAATTGTTATCATCTTCGGAGAAACAGTCTTCACTCATTATGAGTGAGCAACAATCGAATCGTCCTGAGGCCAGCAAAATCGGCTGTTGTGGCAGTGTCCTCATGATCTGTAGCATTATCATGATTGCGATAACGTTTCCTTTCTCCATGTGCCTTTGTATCAAGATAGTGACTGAATATGAACGTGCGGTTATTCTCCGTCTTGGAAGAATCATATCAGGTGGAGCCAAAGGACCCGGCCTCTTCTTTGTGTTCCCATGTATGGACTCTATTCGGAAAGTCGATCTTCGAACAGTTACTTTTGATGTTCCTCCTCAAGAGGTCTTGACCAAGGATTCAGTAACTGTCTCGGTTGATGCAGTTGTTTATTATCGAATCTTTAATCCGACTATTTCTGTGATGAATGTTGAAGATGCTGACAGATCGACACGACTTCTTGCACAAACCACTTTACGAAATGTCTTAGGAACAAAGAACTTATCGGAGATTCTTGCTGATCGCGAGGAGATCTCCGCATCAATGCAAACTTCTCTCGACCAAGCGACGGATGTGTGGGGAGTGAAGGTGGAACGAGTGGAAATCAAGGATGTCCGTCTACCGATTCAACTTCAAAGAGCAATGGCTGCTGAAGCAGAGGCAGCCAGAGAGGCTAGAGCAAAGGTAATTGCAGCTGAGGGTGAACAAAAGGCCTCGCGTGCATTAAAGGAGGCTGCTGATGTTATTAACGAATCTCCATCGGCATTACAGCTACGATATCTACAAACACTGAACAGTATATCGGCTGAAAAAAATTCAACAATAATCTTTCCCCTGCCAATCGACATACTGAGTCATTTCGCAAAGAAATGAACTCTTGTTGACAGTTATCAAAGTGGGAAGACATACTGATGCTCGCATCGGGTTGCATTCTACAGTCATAAAGGAGATGCGAGAAGATCATATTACGTTATTCCGGACTAAAGACGGACTCTTCAAAGAATTAATCTTGCAATTCTATATCACAGGACGTTTACTACACATAATCAGTTCTTGTGGAAGTTAAGTTTTTTTTATTATTCGTTATAATTTATGATGAATCAACTACATGCATGTCGTGTTATTTGAATGAACGAATTGTGATAAAGATGGGAGTGGATATTATATCAGAAGCCAGACAGAAAGTCAAGATTATCCATGCAAAACTATTTCCCAGATTTGTAGCTCATTACTGATGTAGGTCTTTGTAGGTAGATTGAGGAGGCGCCGCTACATCTTGGAGATTTCAGAGTAAACTTAGTCAACTCAAACATGCGATGTCGTTTGGTGTCTATTTTATCACCACATCAACGACATGTGGTGTCGTTTGCCTGTCCCTCTGAGACATGGGAAGAGGTTTCAGTGGACCCGTTTCACAAATTCTTAGTTTACCTGCTTAAGTCCATATCAAAACATTCGGAAACTTGATTTCAAGTAAAACAATGATGTCCGCGTGAAACAGATCGATATGCCTAATCCTTTGAGTATCTTTCATCCTTTTTAGTAAAAGAATGCGCAAAAATTGTATTTCTATAATTCAATTACATTTAGCAAAGTATCACTTGCACTAGGAGACGGTTTTATGATGTTTGCTGTCACTGCATAACTTTAGATAATAGTTAATTTCTATGAAATTGATTTATTCCATGTAACTGTACCCTCATATTTGTACTTTTTTTAAAAAAAATCCTGCCCTATCGGAAATAGGCCTACACAGAGCCCTAATTGCTGTACTTGGACTCTCAAAGCACATGTGAGATCTCCAAATCATCAATTGTGCTGTCAAAACTTAGTCAGCAGTCTGTTTTAAGTGTTGACCTGTGAATATAAGAATAGCTTCCATCTTGAGCATTGATTTATGCCGAAATGTTCATATGGCGAACAGTCATGCGCTATCACTAGCGAAAGCAAATAATTCGCATTTTTAAGCACAAAAACACTCACACGAGCATGATATAGACAATGAATAAAATTATGCACCATCGTGGATATATACAAAATCACTTTTCATCTGATCGCAATGGCAGTTTCACCACCCTCTGAGAGTTGAGGGGGACTCCACTGAACCCCATGGCCTATCTGCCATGCTTCTATTGATTCAATTGAAATGTAATACATAACACATGCAGAATCGCTGTCAGAAGAGATGACTTTACATGGGCATGAGCGGCTGATACGTGTATAGAGAAAAAGATGGCTCCGGCGTCCACTGGACCGCGCCCTCAAGTCTCTGAGGGTTAATTATTTGCAATAGACAATGTCAGTGAGGATTTCTTAATGAAATTCCTCAATGACAATCAATAGCTTTCCCATGCATTTTTGATCTGTAACGTCGAAATGCTGCAAATATGAGTACACTGTAAATCACACAGTTTATATTCTACAAATTAGACCGATAAGCGACAGAAATCCAACTGAATCTGACTTGTTATAGCTACGTGTAAAGCCTCACGACAAACTTTTACACATCTACTTCAAAATTCCAAGCTGGGCACCGATGATGGCAATCGAAGCGAGACGGTGGCTCACTACACACGGAGTCCGAGGCTGCCATCCAGTGATTGAATTGAATCGTCTTCCCTACCAGTGATCCTAAGGCGTCATTTTCCTTCATTTTAGTTGAGAACTATTTTTCCGGCAGTTCTATGGTAGATACGATAACAAGTATACGCAAGACTACTCCATACCCAGTACAGCATGTCCTTCATATTTATCAGCTTATTCCTCATTTCGCATTAAAACCGGGAGCTTTATATCCTCATATTCTGATTTGATAATTGCGAAGTTGATGAAACATTTGCAATGATTGTGATGTCTCGATTACCAAAATCCAAAACTCGTCTAAAATAATGACATATCACACAGAAAATGGCCACACCAGTAGAATGGCTAAACTCGTCAATTAACGATTTTCAACTTTGAAGCTGCTTGAACTTTTTTTCTGTAGATATTGTAAGCATCTCTCGTGACTTATATGAGGTGACAAGATTCAAGATTTAATTATTTTCCACTACATCTAAGATGCATGTGAAATACAGGACAAAAAATACACAAACGATAACACGAAAAAGGGAAAGTCAGTAAAAGTTGGCAAACCCAAAGATAATATAGGCCCTCTTTTTATATATTTTTTACATTATCATACTTAGAAAGGAGATATCCTTCAATTGTCTCAATCCTTCAATTGATATCATGTTCTTTCAATTTTTGAAGGTTTCATAGTTGACGTAACTGTATTTGCTATGACTGCTACCTACACTCTGAGAAAAGAAATTCAACCTTTTAAATTTTCAACCTATGACTGCCAGGATAGACAAAAAGAAGAATTGGAGAAAAATCAGTCAAATCAGCATGAAACTAAGGTTCTGGTGATGAGTGCACATTATTCCTGACGATTGTCAACAAATACTGGAAGGCGCCCTCCAAGAAAATCCTGTTATGAAGCCTGTCATATTTCTCTCATTTGACTGATGAATACACGCTACACCTGCTCTAAACATACATGTATATTGCAATTCCCATAATCATAAAATAAGCAAAACATTGACAAGGCTATCATTCTGCATTGCAGTAATGCCAACCTTCAAGAACCCGCTTTCGTGCACAGTGACAGCTGTGTAGTAGAATGTAGTATTATTGATTAGAGTCTAATTTTGTCATGCTCAATGTGAGGGCGAGTTGTACAAAAGACGAGTGCATTTTCCGAAGTTGGTAGGCGCATAACACACTTTACAACAGACTGTGTCTGCTCCATTCACACAAGTATTACATGTGATTTGCACTCAGTTTATTGAAAATGCAAAATAGGGAAATTCAAGTTGTATGTACACAAAACTAGAATGATTCACTTTGCATTACATTTTATTGATTACTTGCGACATCGCATCCCATCATACGACACTCAAACTAGGATATATTAGAATTGAGGGCATCATACAAAAGTGTATTGTTGAATTTCAGTGATTCGCCCATTGACATGGGTGTGAGAATTTTTCAAAAAAGACATAAAATTATGCTGTATTTTTTCTATGGCTAATAACCGCTGTAAAATGGAAACATTGAAAACACTAACGTACATGACATTGTGAGTTTTATATTTCTAAAGGGCATGGAGCAAGTTTGGAAAAAATATTCTCAATAGAACCGCTTAAAATGAAGCATTTATGTCACTATAAAGAGACAATATTTGGCCCATTTAATGATGAGCAGAATACGCAGATGTACTGTAATATACATGAAAATAATTTTTTGGGATGATCTAAACAAAAACATCATTCATTTAATGCAACCTGTATAAATTCATCTTCATTTCTCTCTCATTTCTCGATTCCTTCCTCTTCCACTTGTGTGAATTGAGTATGCAAGAGTATGCAATATCCATTCATAAAATATATCAAAATTTTACAAGATTTAGGTGTTACAGAAGTCGAGAAAACTTTCTATGTGCTAATGTATTTCAATGAAGGAGTGCAATAAAGACTGTTTATTGCACTCTTTGAAATTTATGCACACTTTGGAAAGCATAAACTATATTATGGAAGCAATAATCATAGAGATTATAGCACTGTGAAATATAAAATTCAATATCAGCAGCGTTTGATTTTCATTTTCAAATTTGATATCATAAAAATTAAGCTAGTTAGAGTCAGTTTATAAAATATGAAAAGCAGAAAAAGCTGCAGATTATACGTGTAGGTTTGGAGGATGGGATGTCAGTTATCAATGGGAATTTGAGATTGCTCGCTCATTTAAGATTAATTGGAGGCTCATGCAATGCTGCAAAACATTTCAAAGATAAAATAATCAGCAATACAACTGCATGAAAGAAACTCACAATAGAAGCACGAGAACAACCTACACATACGACATATTAGAGAACATGTGTTCTTCTGTCAGACATTTGCCTATATTGTGGCCACAGAATTAGCTAGCTACATGTACAATAGTGCACTATCGACAGAAAACGTTTAAATGATTGATATGCACTTCGGTGGTACAAGAACTCTTGTAAATTGTGTTTTCTATGCTGACAGCGTTCGTGTGCACCATTGATTGTTGGTAGCTACATTTCGTCAGACGAGCGGGACTTGGGACATAATATTCGTCATTGATTAGTGTCTCAGATATGGTTAAAAACAATGGTTAATACGGTCATTTTCAGATGAATGGGAAGCTCCACATGATTGAAAATCTGATCTTGAGAATACCTCGAGGAGTGACTGTTGTTATCGGTAATGGTACCATTACAGAAAAGGAAATGTGTAATTACATAAACGCATTTATTACGAATCCGACGAGAATGAACACATTCTAGAAGATATTCCTTCTACGCACATAGACGGCAAATAACTGCGGACCGAACCAAAGCCGACCGGACAGGAGCGCTACTCGAATCCGACTCGAAGCCGACCGACTCGAACCCCAGTGGCATGATTCGAAGCAGACCGATTCGATTTTATTAATTTATTTTATCTTTTTATTTACAATGTAGAATGCATGATGCAATGTAGATATGAGCAGGTCGTACTGGATTACATGTCTTTACCAGTAGCAAAAGGAGAATTGACCTGACATGAAAAATGATGAACGATGAACTATGTTAGTAGAGCAAGTTAGGAAATGTAGTTACCAAAATTCCCAATGTAAATACAGTATAAATAAGTATATATTCTTCTGATCGCCATTGGTCAGTTAAATTCATAAAAGAAAAATAAGACTAGATAAATTAACTGATAAAATTTTTATTAGACGATATTTCATATGACACTTGATCGCGTCTAAAATTCGTAGAATTTTAGACATGATCTAGTATCATACGAAATGATAACTACAGCGATCATGACAGATAAATAGAATTCTGAAAATTACATTGATATATTTTCTCTAAAATTCGTGGGAAAATTAATCATTTCCAATGTATTGTGATTTTAGTGAAAATGTCATTTCCCAAATCAACATCTCATTTTCTCAATCTGGCTTCACATGTGATTGAAACTTTCCTTTCACATTGTTGTTTAGGCTTCTCACTAGAAAATTACCTTTACCGACTTGCATCGATTATAGGAGAATTAATTACACTTCCGGTCAAGTGGATGAAGTCGCTGGTAGAAGGGTTTGGAAATCTGAAATCTAATTAAGTCCCAACACCGTGAGTTATTATTCCTATTTGAGAACTGATTTCCTGATGAAAAAGGTCAGTGGATGAAGCTACTGAAATGTGCAGCTTTATTGAATCATCATTCTCGCCGATTTTACTGTATTTCTCATGGAATTATCTGATTTACTCATCATAGAAATCATGCGAAAACTGCAGAGGAATCTGATCAATGTAATTTGTACTTTTGTATTCTCACGCGTAAGTCTTGTCTGATCACATCATAATTTTTACTTATTTCATTAGATCTTATAAAGAAAGACTTTGATATCACTTTTCCTTGAAATTAATGAAATAATATTGTTTTTCAGTCTTTGAAATTTGTTTTCAACTGATGAGGCCAGACCGGCGAAATATATTTTGATACATTTTATTAATTAGTAAAAAGTTAAACAAGGTAACACAAAGTTGCGCAAAGTTTTGAAAACCAAATCAACAATAAAAAGACATGATAATTGTAAGGTATGTAACCAGCTACCAGAGAAATTTAACTGTGAAAAGACCTGCGTGGTTTATCAATTCACGTGTAATAAATGCAATGCTAAGTACGTAGTTAAAACTTCTCGTCCTTTTTATGTAAGAAATAATACAATAGTATTAAAAACAGAAATAGTGTAAGTGCTTTGTCAGATCACACCAAAATTTGTGACGTCACCCGAGTGACTCTTTTCTATGGGTTTTTAAGGGAATATATGGGATTGTAAGGGATCCCATATGATCCCATTCACGATGCAAATAGGATCATATGGGTTTCTTGGGGATTATATGGAATCCCTTACAATCCCATACAACTGAATCCCCTAGAATCCACGATTCTCATCAAAGGATTCCTTATGTAGAATATGAAAGGGATTAATCAAAATTAATGCTAATCAATCAAAATCAAACCGGTCTCACAGATCTTTATGGATGACTTGCAAGGTTTTGATTACATACATCGATTTCGATCATTAACAGTGTGGGCCAATCGCTCACATATACAGTGTATTATCGACTACACTGTGAAAATGAACACGATGGACTCTAGACCTACACGTAGAAAAAGATTCAATGATGGCATACAGACTTTATCCTGTGGGACCAGAAAACTTCAGACAATTATCTATGGGCCTGCTGTTTTAGGACCTTCACATAGGCCATTATCATTCCTACTGTAAAAATTTTGGTTTTTCACTGGTTGTCTGGAAAACCAAATGATTTGTTTTGGTTTCCTAGAAAACTAATCCCTCAATGATTTGCTGGAATAACTTTAAAATGTAATTATGTAATTTACTATCCTTTGGTACATGTATTGATTCGAATCCTGCTTATCTGGCAAGAATCCTATATGTTTCCTACCATAACCTGTGAAACCCACCATTTCCTACAGTAAAATCCCGGCAGGTTTTGTAGGGACATCAGTAATAGCTCTATTCTTGATAGGATCTCAATAGGACACACCAGAGAAATATAATTGACCAGAACAGGATCCTAATAGCAAACTTCAGAGAAATAGATTTCTCACGTTTTAATATATCGTCAGTGATGACGTGATGATTAATTCACAAGGCTTCAACCGACCTCGATTTCGCCAGACGACGCATATCTATGACGTTATTATTTAAGAACGTCGATATCGAAAAACGTTATTATTTTGAATACAATCAATCGACATCGTCATTCAGTAATGGTTAAAGGAGGTTTCATTGATATTTGCTGAAATAATGAGGACAATTATCTGTCCTCAAGGGAATTTTGACAGATAATTGGCCGAGATATCTCAGCAAATATCAATGAAACTCCTTTAACCGTTTTAAACTATGCCAGTTTATCTCTATTCGGGTAGGGACAAATTAACAATGTTATAGTTGATCTCTATTCGGGGAGGGACAGATCTCTATAGTTGATCTCTATTCAATATGATCTTTTCAATATGAGGGATTTCTATGCGTAGTTAATTTGCCCCTCGTTTTAACAGGGACAGGGATATTACGGGATTTAATGAGATCTCTAGATAGCAAAAAATACATTACTAGATAAACTGGCATAGTTTAATTTGTTGGTGAACTTCGAAGACGGTGAGTTAGTGTGCAGTGAAAGAGTGAATGATGTAGAAAAATTGTATTTCAAGTTTGTTTATAGGACCAAAATGTCTGTTGTCCTTATCTTTTCATTGTAATTTCTTGAACAGGTTCTTGGGGGTAGCACGAAACAGCTATCTGTTGTCATTATCAAGGTACTGGCGATTATCCGTCAGCATTTTAAGAATTATTGTGACTCGATCCGCAATAGCCTAATAGCGGAATTAATTGCTTTTGGAGTGTCCTTTCAAGCATCGAATTCCTCAAAAAGATTTTTTCAGTAAGAAATTTATGTGCATTGGTTACGACAAAAAGTTTTCTTTCAAACATTAAAAATAGTGGTTATTACTTTCACGAAAGATTCGTTCAAAGCTGCTATTAAGTGTATTACATAAGAGGCGTATATCACTTTTGGAGGATTTGTCTTCAGACAGTATAAGGGAATCCCTATGGGTGGCAATTGACATGGCCCTCTTCTTTTTTCACTGCGAGTACAAATTTATGACTAATTTAATTCGCGGTGATAAAATTGGACTTGCAAGGCTCCTCTCGAATACTTCTAGGTATATTGATGATTTTTGTATAGTTAACTACAAATTCTTCGATGAGTTAATACCCCAGATTTACCTCATTGACTTGGAAGCCAACCGATGTGGTAATAACAATAAAATTATTGACTACTTAGACGTTAAAATTAACGTGTGTGATTCTGGTGTAGCCACTTCGGTATACCACAAAATTGACGATCTTGATTTTAACGTAACTCTTCTTTTTTTCCCCGGAAAATACCATGCCTCACAAGATAGACATTAAAGTTTTCTGCAGCCAGATACTCAGGTACGCTCG
Organism: Prostheceraeus crozeri; assembly: GCA_907163375.1. Classification (NCBI taxonomy): domain Eukaryota; kingdom Metazoa; phylum Platyhelminthes; order Polycladida; family Euryleptidae; genus Prostheceraeus; species Prostheceraeus crozeri. The sequence continues at coordinate 98,778 of CAJQUW010010130.1, forward strand.
TATCTGCTCACAACTCAAAGACTTTGAGGAGAAAACGTCAAAGACGTTCACTTTGCTCGTTTATAGACGTTATAATAAAAGTGAACTTCGCTTGAACGCGGAGAAAGCTTTACACAAGCGCCACCATCTTTTAAGTAAATTTGGTTTACTTTCTGCTCGTCAATTGATTAACTCTTGTTTTTCATAAACTGGGTTGATTTTTCGCATTTTTAATTTGAATTTCTTTGAATTTTAGGTTGATGTAATTTTCCTTCTTACCAGATATTCTGTAAATATTTATCTTCTTGCTTAATGTTTTCTTTTTTAATAACAATTTAGTTAACTGTTGGCCAGAGGGCCCGGCTAGGATGACTCTGAACGCTACAAAAGGTATAGGCCGAAAGCGTGAATCTTATCCTGGTCCTTTTGCTGACGACCTCGTATGCCAATCTTAATCTTTCTTAGCTTAACATGTTTATTACTGCTCGGAGTAAACGTTAACTAGTACTCTTAAGGACTACAATTACAATTTCAATTCTTTTCTCTCTCTTACATTCTTTATTCAATTTGCTGAGAAAATTTGCTCAAGATTGTACTTCCATTCCTTAGAGTAAGTCTTATTTTCTCTCTTACATTCTTTATTTTATCTGCCGTTTATTTCAGAATTATCATACCGCCTCTGTTCATCCACATGTCTAGAATAGTTATTCCTAGCCTCTGATTTGTTGAGTCAGATTCACCCATCATTGTAGCGTTTACGTAACTTTCTTCGTCTGTAGGTTATTGCCAATGTCATTCAGAGGGGATAACTTTGCATTTTGGATTTGTGACATGTTTTCGTCCGACTGCACACTTCCGGTTCCAAGCACTATCCAGGTAATTTTGGCCGTAACATTTAATAGATTCTCGCTTGATTTTCAGTCATAGGACTTCAAGTGAATTTGCAGGTCAGTTGCCTTCGTATAGCAATACTATTTCTTTAACTGTAATTTAAACAATTTTACATCGAGTGTTGGTACTCAACGATTGACGATTGAATCTTAGATAATCCCTGTCTGAGATTAATAAAAACGTTTCAGTAAAATTTCAATAATTGGATGTTCGAGATTGCTTTGTAATCATCGTTATGACAAATTTGGCTAACCGCACCGTGTACTTATCGAATGAATTTTTCGGAATCAGGCTTAGATTTGTTCTCTATTCCTATCAGTGAAACGCATTCGTACAAAGAGTCCCTTAAAAACATTATTTCTACCGACTCATCACAGTAACGCGCTTTGTATGTTTAGCGTATAAGTGAAAATGCTATTCCGCGCAGACGATTTGCCCATAGGCCCAAGGAGAAAACAATCTAGGATCTTGTAGGCCTACTTTGATTTTGAATAATTTTGGAAGGTTAAATATCCGCCTCATCAGCAGTTTAGTGACTTTCTACTTGTGAGAAACTGGTCTGATTTATCTGTTTCTCCGCATCCTTTATATCGTCGTTAAATTCCGTCGACTCTCCGCATCTTTGATCTCAGTAGTAATTTCTTGCATTCGACTAATGGACTATTATCGTAAATATCATATTTAATTTTCTACATACATGTACATCGTAAACCGACCGCATAGAAATAATTGGGAACGTTTGGCCCCATAGAAACCCTCAAACATTCTCTTAAAACTCAAATTGATTTGATCATGTTATAAATAGATTGCCAATAATGTGTAATCATGATATCTTCACTACGGGCAATGTATTCATTTTCAAATATCAAGGTTTGCTGATATGTGAGATATCTCGGTTGAACTAGAATAACAGCTTATGGCACATAGAAAAGGCTCCAGTCAAAGAGTTACATTCTCCATGGACGCCTAGATATTTGCATAATATCTATGTGCATAAATATCTAGGCGTCTATGTATTCTCCTATGTCTATGACTTAAATTTGAATCTTGTAAGATGTCTGACAAATTACATCAAATTGTCTCTAAAATTGACACTTTTCTTGTAATATGGAAGCTTAGAAGAAGTGAAGGAAGGATTTAGGGTAAGACATTATTCAGAGTAGCATAATAATAAGTATTCAATTCTACAAATAAGCAAAGTAGGAAATTTTGCATTGGCTTTTAGAATTTTGGTGTACGAATTTTTATCGGTATAATCAAATACTTGTTTGAATTGGTAATAGTATACAATAAACTGCAAAGGTTTTCGCCAATTAAAGTTACTATCAATGCTGACACATAGACTCACACCGACCTATACTGTACTGGGTCTATATAAATCAAGACATATCACATTAATAGATAGATAATTTCCAGGCTTGCAAGATTCATGTTGTAATTTCAAAATACATCACGATTACAGCCTATTCAATCATGAATAATCATTCTTGTTTCAAAAAAAAATTACATGCTATTGGATTTCAGCGACAGTAAAGTATTTCGACAGAATTTCGTTGTAAAAGATGGTTAATCTCCTTTGGTATGCTGTTTCTGAGTTTTGATTTCCCTCTAGTCCAGTAACCGTTCTAAATCGATGTGATTACCTGCTATCAATTATGCGTGACTCACGCATATGTCATTTTCAAATCAGGCAATCAGCATATTTCAGAAAGTCAGAATTTTAGTTGTTATGCTCAATGAAAAATATTCTATGGGAAAGATGACAACAGATTTCTGTTTCCTAACCATTTAAACTAATCTTATACTAATCTTATAATCCTTAATAGTAATCTTTTGATAACTTTTTAGATGTATTTTTCAATTTACTATGCATAAAAAGCACAAGAATAAAATAGGGATGCGTAGCGTCTTACGCTCATTTTTTCAATGGCTTTTGATTTCATTCTGAACTCCACAGAAGGAATAGAAGCATTAAATAGCTTTAACATGAAATGTCGATAGAATTAGCTAAATGAGTAACTATCAACTTGCATACAGTTTGATAATAATTTTGTTCAACTGTGTTATGAACGGAATTTATATATAAGACATATTATATATAATGTATAAGACAATGTATGCATGTATTTCGAGTGCAATAATCGCAAAGTGAATGCTATATCAAGCCATGTATTTCTTTGTTAAATATTTTTTAGAAATTTATATCAGTGCAAATCTATGTAGCACTGACACTGCTGCAGTGTTCATTACTTGTCAGAGCATACGTGCAATTATTGGTAAGGATTGGACGCTTAGAAATCGGAATATAAACACATTGAAATCAATACTTCAAATGAGGACGCTATTGTATGATATCTTTGAATAACATGCAAATATTTAATGATATTTGTGAACATACTTAACTTTTCCTAGTCTAAGCTGTATGCAATTACAAGTAAGATTACTACGGTAACATTGTAAACATTTTGCATAACGGTATGTTATGTTGTATAACGCACTTTCTTTTTTCTAAGCTTCACGTCGAAAAAGTTTCAGACCCGTTATGAAAATAGACTAGGCCAATACTGTACACCCACTGATGAGCTGCTTGAAAATAATATGAAATTAGCATGTTTGAAAATAATTTAATAGGTTACCTGTTGTTGCTCTACAATCTAAGCCTACATGTAATCACGCAAATCTATTTTTTACAGATGTTAATCGACTACATCCTATAGTCGAAAGGCTTGAAGAAATTGTGTCTGCTGCAAAATCAATTGATTTCAAACCTGGAACAGTAAGCTTTATTCGATATTTAGTCTTATTTTGGCTTTTGCACTTGTAAGTTCAGTAAATGTTACTCTACACACATATTAAATTGTTACATGATGAAATTACTGCATTCAAAAATTGTGTTAGTTAAATCATGATTCGTGTATACAATTGTTAGGCCTATCGGGCGTATAGAAAAATGCCATTGGCCTACATGTAGGCAACTGTAAATTCATTGTCTTATTCTTTCCAGGATTTCAGGATGGAAACGGCTGATGAGGAGGAATCGGCAAGCAGATATCCCACGTCTTCTACTCCCAATCGCAATCCTCTTGCAAGCATTCCATCCAACACTGATGATCTTTTGGTTTCAAAAAGCAAAGAATGTCTCCTCAAGAGGATAATGTTGAAATTGGAACGGTGAGTTCGATGAACTGTTCAACAATGTAGGTTAGGTATACCGTAAAATGTATACCGTGCCTGAAACAAGTGTCTTAAGTTCTGAGTGCTCTTGAACACTTTTGTCGAATCAGTATAATGATCAAATATCGAAAATTAATTTTATGAGATCAATTGGATCTTTCTATAATGCCTCACAATGAATGTTCTCATTTAATCGATCCATTAGGCCTACATATGGATACCGGTAATTACAGTTTACTGAATAACATAAAAAACAATGATTATAAGCCGTACTCATACATTAATTATATCTAAAGTTATCTTAGATGATACCATGGTAGAATACTAGTTACACCGTACGATGTGTATGCGTGGACAATGAATATTTTGACTACGAAAATTGAATCTATTGATCCCGAAGCGAAGCTGAGGGATTCTTATGCGCACCCACGCATAGCCATTGTATAACAGTATATTATCTTATTCCTATCTAGTGAAGCCAGAGTCATAGAGCGGGCATACATACTTGCATTTTTTATTATACGGCATATATTTTCCTTTTATACCGTATTTATATTACATGTATAACGGTAATTTACGTAATACACATTGCTTTGATTATACTTACATGTACAGTCTGACATCCAAAAGTAAAATAACATAACTGATATTATTGGTAATTTACAGTTTTTGTACCTCACTTTCGTATAAAAATTCAATTTGTGCACCTGCATTCAATGCAACAAATGTACTCGTATATTTGAGTATCAGACATAAACAAAATCAAAATGCAACACAAAAAGAAAAGATTGTTTCAAATGACAACCATCAAAATGTCAGTTATGTTATTTTATCTTTGGACGGCAGCAGTACTGTGCATTAAATTAGAAGCTTTTTAAATCGCTTTCATGGGAAGCTTTTTGGTTGTCATACATTAATTTATTCTTGCTGGTGTTTATACAATTTCACATTGCATTGATAGACCGATATGCATTCTACATTGTAGCATTCATTCTTTTCATACTAGGCCTACTTGTAAAATTCATCATTTCATTTTTTTCCAAAATAGCCGGATGAAATTTTTGTGCTACGTAATTAGCGATTTTCAACTTCACTGTGGTGCATGAACATGTACATACATGTAGTATAATCTGAAAATCCAATAGGCCCTATATCTGGAGAGGATTTTAGGTGATATGCGAAATCAACAACAATAACAGCTGTCTCAACGAATCACTTGAATAAGACCGTTCACAGAAAATTACGATAATTATGTAGCTATGTCATGTAGCCTAAATGTCATACGGTATACTATAGTGGATAGTCCATGTATTTCATTCAATCTCTCGTTTCATTATTTTCAGGTTTCGGTGCCGATCGGTATGGCAAAGTGAAAGCTGAAACAGAGTCAATTGTGCGCAAAAAGTTACATACTGAAGCGGAATTACTGAGAAAACAAAATTTTTCCTGAATACACATAATACATATCATGCGGAAATGTTGCACTTTTTCTTCAATTTAATTATCGTGTAATTTTCGTGCTCGGGGAGTCTCAAATGTAACTACTTTTATCTAAGGAAATCGAAGGCTATTTTAATTTGACTATGAAATTCCTACAACATAACTTTATGGGAATGCTATAAGGGATTTCTCCATGGGTTTGAAAGGGTTTTTTGCACTGAGAATGAAAGGGATTTCTATGGGATATCATATGGGAATCATAAGGGACTTTAAGGGGATCCCGTAGAAAACCCATAGAAAATCATATGGGATTCGTAGGGGAACCCCATAGAAATCCCCTTTCAGTCCCATTAAAAAGGGTCCAAAAATACCATAGAAAATTTTGTATGGGAATCCCATACAATAGAGTCACTCGGGCAGTAGCATAGAAGATTTTAGCGTTGAATATTTCAGATGTCTGAATGATTCGGTTGGAACAAGCTTGGTGGAATCGCGACTTATCAACCTGCACGAGCCAAACATGAACAGGCGTCACGAAAGTGCAGAAGTCGTTCATTATTAAGTGTTCTGCCATTGACAAAGGGTCTGGACCCGAAACGTCTGGTGATCTTTATTCTTTATTCATTTTACTTGACAATATACATATCGGGAAAGTATTGAAAAGTATGCATGTAAAACAAATCACATAATTTCAAATGTCTTCAAAAAACTGGAGGGAGTGCAGCTCTGAGGCAAGTCATATATTTACCGTTCGCTAAAGAAGTGAGATTAGGGCTTATCAAGTTCTATTTTTGACTATATCTCTTCAGGCCGTCAAGGAGAGCGCTCGATCACCGATGACCCTACTTGTCGTAACAGATGCCTTTCTTTTAGTCGCTGATGTGAAATCATTCATTTGGCCGAAAAAGTAGAAATTACAGAAATGCAGAAGTCCCATCAGTAGAATGCCTCTGTCGCTTTCTTGTTGTGGCAGATGTTCTGCTTTTGGTTTCAGGTCATCTTAGGTATCCAACATTGTTTCACCAAACCTTCGAGAAAGACTAGGAGTAGGCCTGTGTGAATGACAAGTATCGGCAACAAAAAATAAATGGAATTGCAGCATAGGTGCACTAGTTTTTGGGACATCTTTCATATAACAACAGACTTTCGCTAATGTTTACCCACTTCAGGCATTTAGGTCCCTAAAAACGATTAATGAACGTGCGAAGACCCAGTGTGTAATGCGATTGGAATTCAAGTATATATATATATATATATATATATATATATATATATATATATATATATATATATATATATATATATATAAGTAACCCAAAAAAGCACTCAAGGAAAAAAGTCAAAGTACCAAAAACCAAAAATTCCCGACCGGTTTCGACCTGATCTACGCAGGCTAGTCATGGGAATGAAATAATTTATTCAAACTCAAATATACATAACAGGAAATAAAACATAGAAATTATTCTATATTTAACTGAGGCTTTAACAAAGAAATGAAATCTGCCTCCTTCTTTTCGCGTTCTATGCGGCTGGCGTTGGCATCAAAAAGATAGATGGGAGCCGCTTCAAACTTCGAAGTGAGATTCCTAGCACACCTAGCTATGTGTTTGCTCATATTTAGAATGGTATACTCTTCATGATCAATCTGCTGCCTATGGATAGTCAGACGATTACGAAAGATATCTCCCGTTTGACCCAAATAGAAATCTCCACAAGCATTGCACCGTATTACATAAATCACATTTCTTGATGTGCAAGTGAGATTTCTATTTATAGTAAAAAGCCGGGTTCTACCACCACTACTAACCTTAAACTTAATTGTTCTTCCCAAAATCAAAGTGGGACAGCATTTACACCTCGGTTCCCCGCATGGAGAAATACCTTCAATTGTCTTTCTATTATTGCTATTAAGGATTCTAAGCAGAGATGGTGGTTGTTTGTAAGACCTGAAAAAACGCATTTCCTGGAACGGATCAACTAAGCACAAACTTTGAGCAACAGGTTTTATCACCTCTGTATATACATTAGGGTTGTTGCGATTAAAAGTACAAATAAACGGCACAGCATTTTTAACTTCCTTCTTGTTGACCACTGATCTATATATATTGAAATAATTGAAGTGAAAACACATGGAATGCACAAACGCTTTCTATATTCTTCAGGTGCAAAGTGAAACAAAAAGCAAGATCATCATAATTTCAAATATACATTCATCATAGATATGGATGTTGCAAGGTAATTTACATAGGAGGACATGCACATGCATAGTAAATAGAAAAATAACTTTGTTATAGTTTATTATGCTAAAATACATCAACGATATCTAATTTATGTATTAGATTGAAACATAGATTTAAGTATTATTTCATGATATTCTTAATGATCTTGATATCAACATTTCATTCACCATGGAAATAAGTGACAAGGCGATCCCTTTTCTTGATATTCTCGTGATTAAAGAGGAAGAAACAATACACACTGACATTTACTATAAGACAACTGACACTCATCAATATCTAAACTTCTCCTCCTGCCATCCCCGCCATGTTAAAAGAGCGATCCCCTACAATCTTGCGAGACGTATATGCATGATCTGTAGTGATGATGTTAATCGAAGGAACCGCCTGGACGAATTAAGGCAATTCTTATTACAACAGGGCTATCCTCACTCATTAATTGATAATAGCATCTCAAAATCTTTAAAGATTGACCGTTCATCACTTTTTCTTACAAGTGACAAGAAAAATAATATTTATTCTGTCATACCTTTTGTACACACATACAACCCTAGAAACATGAACATTTCACCAGCTATTTCTCATGTGAATTCAATATTGAAAAATGACGATAAAACTAAAGAAAATTTTGGAGACTGTACTTTTATTAATAGTAAACGACAACCACGAAATTTGAAAAGAATTCTTTGTAAATCCACATTTGAAAGTGATCAAGTACATAAAGTAAATAAATGCAATGACTTGAGATGTGGTACTTGTAACATCCTACAAGAAGGATCTTCTTATACATTTGATGGACACATTTTCCATGTAAATTGTAATATGAGTTGTGATATCAGTAATGTTGTATATGTCATCAGCTGCCCCGGTTGTCAAAATTATTATATCGGAGAAACTGGGACATCCTTAAGAACCAGAGTAAGGGTTCACAAACAACAAATTTTGAATGCCAATTATAGACAAATTAAATTAAGTGAACATCTGGAAACGTGTGGTAGGGGCAACATGTCAATCTTTCCTTTTTACAAGCTTTTTTCTGAAAACAAAATTGAACGTAAATGTAAAGAAAAATATTTTATCGATCGCTTTCATCCAAAATTAAATTCATGAATCACTTTTATACGTTTCTTATGAATTCATTCACTTTTGATATGAGATGCATTTTATATTAGTTCGCATATATGTTCTTCTATACTTAAATCTATGTTTCAATCTAATACATAAATTAGATATCGTTGATGTATTTTAGCATAATAAACTATAACAAAGTTATTTTTCCATTTACTATGCATGTGCATGTCCTCCTATGTAAATTACCTTGCAACATCCATATCTATGATGAATGTATATTTGAAATTATGATGATCTTGCTTTTTGTTTCACTTTGCACCTGAAGAATATAGAAAGCGTTTGTGCATTCCATGTGTTTTCACTTCAATTATTTCAATATATCAAACCAATTGCTGAGACCGAAAAAATTTTTTTTACATATACATGTATATATATATTGAACACTGCATTCCTTCTCAATTCTGGTCAAACGTTGAAGAGAATGCAATTTATCGCATATATATATATAAATAATATTATATCAAAATATAAAAAATTGAAGTTCATTGCCAATGGTATTCCAATGACATTGATGGAAATACGTTGGAATATCATTTGGTGTTAGAGTCTTCGTTATATTACGCAATATCAGCTTGTATGTAAGGTGAAGCTTCAATCATTTATCTACATGAACTTGATATAGGACAAGTTTATCATGTTGGAAGTACACTTTTCTTAACCCTTTGACTACCACAAGGTATTGGCTACCACAAGGAAAATCGATTTCATATATATATATAAATGCAGTGTACACTGTACACGTACATGCAAACCAGTCATAAAAAATAAAGAGTGCGCACTGGCACTTTGCAATCTTTATAATTATCAGTCGCACGTCGAAGCCAGCATAGCTTCGCCAGCATAGAAGAACGCAGAGCCGCCTGTTGTGTACTCATTCAGCCTGTTCAGACATATTTGAAAATACATGTAGCTTGGGCCATTTTGAGCCGTGCTGGCGAGCCCTTGCAGGGGGAAAAAGGCAGCGTCTGCCGCTGCCAAGGAATTCATGTTTAATTTGTTCAAGTGTGTGGACATCTTTCTTTTACATGGCAATTTGATCTATCGTTTATTTAATCTCATTGTTGTTAATTGCATTCACGACATGGTTTAAGATGCTTTGGTGAACAATCGATCCCCGCTACTTGCCTTAATGTCGGCGGTCACAATTGTGACGTGTTATTTATCCATTGATTATTATTGCCTTGACAACTGATGTGTGGTGGTGAGGGTTTGATCTTGCCAATTGACAGAGTCGCGTAAGTGGCTCGTAGCTCAGTTGGTTAGAGCACAGGTCTGGTTAACCTTGGTCGTAGGTTCGAATCCTACCAGCCGCACATATTTTGCATGGCAATTTGATCTATTGTTTATTGAATTTCATTGTTGTTAATATCATATAATCCTACTTGTACATACAAGAGGCTTATGCATGCATTTAAAACTAATTCTGGAGCATCTGAATGACAGAAAATAATTGGCAGGATTTTTAAAATTCATGATTCAATGATATTCTGTCCTTTTTTGGCATTTTCAATGAAGCAAGTTTACAGACTACATGTGAATGTACTCTACACCATACCTAGCACCACAGACGTGGTATTCATACCTAACATCATAGACGTCTCATTGAGATATGAAGAAGTCCATGCCTCATTTACGAGAGAAAGTAAAACTTGCAGCTGATTAAATGACATTATTTCGAGTCAGATAAAAATCAGGAAAATATATTTTAGAATTGACGAAACTTATGCCCAACTTATGCAAGTGTGCATGTCGATAATTAAATAATAAACAAAGGAAATAGTTGTGAAAATGACGGAATAATGAACGACAGAATAATAAGCAATAGTGATTGACATTGTTAAGCATAGGATTTCCACCTGAGATAACAAATGTGGTCGAAAAGCGCAATTGCCATATCTACTACAAATTCGGCAAACACATTACCATAAATATGCCGGCAAGTGAACGGAAATGAAGTGAGCGAACTGACATTTTTAAATGAGCTGAACGATCTAGCGCAAATTTAAAATGAACTGAGTGAACAAACAAAATCACCAAATGAACGAGGAATTGAGCTAAATGAAAAAATGGCCCCATTCTAATGCACTGTTCAGTTGCACCAGAAAACTCAGGTAGAGCATTTGAAAAGGCAGCTAGCTTATATCTCACATCTTTTGAACACAGCATTCCTTCTCAATTCTGGTCAAACGTTGAAGAGAATGCAATTTATCGCATATATATATATATATATATATATATATATATATATATATATATATATATATAAATAATATTATATCAAAATATAAAAAATTGAAATTCATTGCCAATGGTATTCCAATGACATTGATGGAAATACGTTGGAATATCATTTGGTGTTAGAGTCTTCGTTATATTACGCAATATCAGCTTGTATGTAAGGTGAAGCTTCAATCATTTATCTACATGAACTTGATATAGGACAAGTTTATCATGTTGGAAGTACACTTTTCTTAAAATATTAAATCATGCATCAAATAATTAATAGTTGAGTCGAAGTATAAAGAGCATATCCGCGGTCGAGTTCTTCGTCACCGCAGTTCATTTTATCACCCGTCATTCAAAATGACAGTAATAAATTTGAAAATTAAAATTGCTCTTAATACAAAGCTGTGAATCAACACATCGTCTTGAGTTCAGTTGTGATAACTGCAGTGGCGCATTAAAAGTCATTATTTTCTTGAATCTGATGCAACTATATTCGGATTACATGTATACCCTCACGAAAATTTTCATGAGAACTCATGAAATTAAATGCGGATTCATGAGATTTTTATGAGAGCTCATGAGATTATTATTAGTCTCATGATATTCTCGTAAGAAAATATTTAATTAATGATGTTCTCATGATGCTTTGATCGCGTTCATGAGAAAATCATGAGCATTTATGAAGTCTACGTGAAAATTAGCTTATAAGTAGTAAGTTATGCATGCTAGCCGCGAAAGGAAATAACCATAAGAAAGCTTATTCAATCGATCAAGATCTTCAAGGTTAGTCTATAAAAGAGAAAAATAAAAATTTATAGCATGTATCATGGCGATGTGCAAAAGCATTTTCGAAATGATGTATATATAATTTGACTTTGCAATTATCATTACTATGCAAGATGTTGAAAATAGACATATATACAATCACAGTTAAACATAATATCATGATAAATTGCGGTCTAATATAGCGAATACTGTAATAGCATTGAGGACATGGCAATGCTTTGGGGCACTGATGCTAGGCCAAGAAAGCTTCAATCACGACATGCGAGAAAAATAAATTCTTAAGTATGACAAGCAACTGTTCATTATTTAATCAGATTTTCATAAGAAAGCTCATGAAATATGATGAGATATTTCTGGCGAAAACGTACCAAATCCGTATTAAATTTCATGAAATATCGATGAGTAAAAATCTCATAAAAAATCATGAGGAATTTTCAAGAGATTTATTATTCGATGTGATGCATTTTCATACTGAATATTATGACATTTCCAGACTTTCCTTAAAAAATCATGCCAATCGTCGTTTGAATAAATTATATTGAATCAATACATTGAAGCACATCAATATGTTCACTTTCAAACAGATCGCAACAATGATATCATAACAATGATTGTCATTATCTTATCAATTCGAGAATGCTACGTTGGTCCAAATTTGGGAAACTCTGATCATTCGTCAGTTTGTTTGAGACCGAAAAATTGTGCGTCTGATATAATGACACACAAGAAACTATATGATTATCGCGAAAGTCCTTTGACAGACTTTGTACACTGTATTTTGTCATATCCTTCGCATGGATTTTATAGAATGAATACAGACTTGGACTCTAAATGCAAACTTTTTACGAAGTCATCGATACTGCTATGACGAGAATTCCATTTTCTGTTGTTCCTCCTTCAAGGAATGACAAACCGTGGATATCTCCTGTGATCAAGGATGCTATAAACAGACGATGCGCAGCTTTTCGAAGTGGAAATTATGAACTGTACAGACATTATAAAGAAAAAGTAAAATCACTAATTGACCAATCAAGGCAGAGATGGGTTTCCTGTATTCGATAAAGCAGAAGCGGTCTATGGAAAATAGCAAACAATTACATGAATAAGTCTAAACTTCAACCGATTTCATGAATATTTTCCATCACTTTTGAACGCAATTGAAATGATAGATGAAGAATTTTCAAGAAACTTCTCTAGTGAATTTTCCTACAAGTTCACCTCAGGCAGTAATCTCAGGGGTACCACAGGGTTCCGTATTGGCTCCCTACCTTTTTGCCCTCCATGTTTCTCATTGACAGCTGACCATTTGTTGGCCAGCATTATCAAGTTTTCTGATGATATTTTGTCAATCATACCTATAACCAATTGATGAAATCATTTCTTCAGAGATCAATCATGTTGGTACATGGTGTTCAGCGAACAGTTTGAAACTAAACTAAACTCTAAAGACAGAGTCCTTACTGTTCAAGAAGCAATGTGGTCAAAATTTAATTTTCACCACCAAGATGGCTGACAAGAAAAGTATTTTGGGTGTTAAATACACAAGCGATTTGACTTGGAGTGCCCATATAGACGACGGGTGCAAGAAGGCGAACCAACGACTATGCATTTTAAGAAGACTCAAGAAAGTGTCATCTGGACAAGATCTGGTGTCCTTATATAAAGCATACGTGCTAAATACTTTGGAATTCTGTGGTCCTTTGTTCATCGGACTCAACAAGCGTGACTCCAAGAAGCTAGAGACTGGTAGAAAACGGTGTCACATAATAATATGCGGTCGAGGTTGTTCTTGTCGAAGTTTCACACCGCTATCTGTTCGGAGATTCCATCAAGCGATTAAAGTTTTCAAAGCAATTATGGCACCTGGGCACTTATTTAACTCACTAGTTTCCCCCTTTTAATCAATACTCCAAGAACTTAGTCACACCCATGGCAAAGACTATGAGACGTCAGAATTCATTTGTTCCTGCATGTACTTCTTACTAAAATCAGAATTATAAGTAACTATAAATCTTACATGTACAACTGTAGTCATTCCTCGTAACTTCATTCGTCGCTTGATATTACTTCTTTTGTACCGATTCACGAAGTTGTTAGTCTGATTTTCATTCAAAAATATACACTTTATCATCATCATATTTGCCACTAAAAGGATTGGAAAAAGAGCGTTTGTCGATTTATTATAGTTTCTTTCAAGACAAAGCGAAATAAACTGCAATTTATGCATGCAGTGCCGATAGATGCAACAATTGTCAATTCATGGAAGTTTCCAATGTGCCGCCGCGCACTGCACTTATGTTAAAAATCAATGCGGTTCGCGATGCGTTCGAAAATCAAAATCAAAAGAAAAAAAACAAAGAAAACATCATGTTCTTTCTGTTTCAAAGCATTTCGAAAAGACATGTATTTAAAATAAAGACAGAAACGCTTTTGTAATCGATGTTTGGCTGTTAGTTTATCACAAAGCCATCTGCACAACCTCCTCTGCTGATGAAACTTCATAATAAAGTGGCAAATCTTTCCTTTGAGCTTCCTTTTAATATATTGGTGATTATACAATGTATGAAAGTAAAGTCATTTATGATACAAAATCGCCTTATAAAGGTTGCTTTGTGATATAATGCAATGTACTTCCTTGAATCGCATGAAGTAGCCTATACGCAACGTGATTGAATTGATGACAGCATAATTGCTTAGTGCAATACAAATGCCACTTTCTCTAAATTTGGCGTAAATTTGCCAAAATCTGTTGCATCACATATCACTCACATGCACAATTTTTCAAAATCCACATACAGTTGAATTGATGCTCCTCTTGCTTGTAACTGGAAAATTAGTGTCAAACAACCGTGCAGATGACATTCAGCAAAGCCAGGAGAATCATTCTCCATATCTGAAGAGATCCACTTCAGGAAAGGAAGTCTGCGGACATCGTTGTATTCACATTTCTACACCAACTGTGAGAAGTACATTGGTTCACATTTATAAAATTCAAGAAAATATTGCGTTTAACTCATATGGAAAAGAAAAGACTTTAGTTTGGCAAGCTGTAGGCCTACTGTCAAAAACCAGGCGAATTCTGGTGTAGCATCATTTTGCAATGAATGTACTTATGAGTGTCAACTGGTTTCAAGAAAATATCAACTTTATATCTTCAGGCGTTAGGTAAGCCTCTCTGCATTATTTTTATCCACTGAAGCAGACATGCAACCATAGAAGTGGTTTGGAAGAATGATACCCCTCACGAAAATTTTTCATGAGAACTCATGACGTTATGATGAGTCTCATGATATTCTAATGAGAAAATATTCAACTCATGATGTTCTCATAAAGGTTTGATGAGAATATAATGAATGGTAATGAGAACACTCATGAGGATAGTTTCTCATAAATCGTTCATGGGAAAATCATTCAAGAGGTTTTGTGAAAATAAGTTTATAAGTAGTATGGTATGCATGCTAGACGCGAAAGGAAAGAATCATGCGAAAGCTTATTCAATCGATAAGAATCTCCAAGTTTAGTCCATAAAGGATAAAAAGCAACAATATACAATATATCTCAGCGACCTGCAATAGCCTTTTCGAAAGATGCATATATAATTCGACTTTACAATTGCCACTATCATGCAACATGTTGAAAATAGAGATATATACAATCACAGTTTAACATCTTATAACGAAGGTTCATTTGCTGCGAATAGTGAAATAGCATTGTGGTCATGGGGTGGGAATGCTCTGAGGAAAAATGGGGAGGCTAAAGAAGCCTCAATAGCTAAATGCCAGAAAAATAAATTCAGAAGTATGAAAAAGCAACTTTTGATTAATTAATGAGATTTTTATGAGAAACTCATGAAATTTGATGAGATATTTCATGCGAAAACGTTCCAAATCCGCATAAAACTTCATGAGACATATATGAGAAAAAATATCATAAAAAAGCATGAGGAATTTTCGTGGGGGACGTCATCAACGTCATATGAGATTCCACACAGCTGACGGTATGATAACCACGACTCAGCGCCTCATGGTCTTGCAAGCAGCCATGACCTTTGATCTTTGAATTTGTTATAAAAGAATATGCTTATGCATAACATGCACCTTACCACAAGGCAAACTTCATCAAAGATTATCTGAGCTCTGACGGCTCTGACCATGTCTTCTTGGTCAAGGAACTGTGGAGACTAGCGAGGCCAGATTCAGTAATATCATATTAGGCCAGAGATTATTGCAAACTTACCCAAATTTAGTTCCGTGATTGAAAATTCAAAGAAAAATCTTCGTCCTCTACTTAGCGCATGCCATGACGAGTAATGGCAGAAATTCGCTGAAAATGCCAGTGGTTAGGCCAAGTAAGCCTATCATATTTTTAGCATTGAACTGTCACATCTGGTGAACTTGTGCCATGAAAATGATCTGAAGGATGATCGCTTCTCTTTTGATTTTATTTAATTAGAAATCTGGCGTAGCATTTGGTTATTACGTTATGTTATTCCATGCGATTACTAACTCAGTTGTTTTCTGCTGTGTATGGAATTATGGATATAATAAATTATATAGTCATATTTTCTATGTTTTTAGATGACTAGCATTATTTCATCGCAACAGCACTGCACGTACCTACTAGTATAGTACTAATGACCAAGTTGAATAATTCATTTTGCGTGAGGTATGAATGCGATACGAAACTCGAAACGGCTAATGCACGAGAAAATCGCGACTGAGTGTAATAATTTTTCCCATATAAGTCAAAACTGATAATTGTATTATATAAATCTGGATTTCATCAGTTATAAGATCTTTCTGATTGTTGGATTAACTGAATGATTCATGTGGAACCGTCGGTGAGACTGTTTTATTATCTGCAACTGCAGTGTTTTATGAGTGATGATTCCGGGAGATTCAAAATATGTGATTTGCTGTTTAACTTGACATCAAACTACTTCATGTCTCTATCGAAATGTGTGCCGGATATATTTGAATTTCAATATCCTCTTCCTTGCAGACGTAAACATTTCATGAATATAGGGCAGAGACAGTTTCTCAAAAACCTAACACACTTTCCGAAATGATGAATAGACGCCAAGCCAGCACTGTAATTTCGTCCTCAAACTGCGCTGTGGTCCTGCGTGTGGAAAGATTTATGAAAACCTATCCGAATTCACGTCATATCTACTCGATCAACCTATATGGCATTTTACTGATAAATCTGCTTTCATTTTAGAAAAACTCAGGTATGAAATAATAGATGATTCGATGTCGCTGCCTTAAAACAGGAACTGGCTTCAAATCAGTTTACATGGCGTTGCATTTCCAGGACGATGGAATGCAAAAACACAACATAAACATTAGAGCTAGTTCCGAATATGTGATGGCAGCGAACATTCGCATCCTGATATTCGATATGTGTCTGATAAAAGACATTACATCTCTTTTCGCTTCATCTAACTCTTTTTCTATGAAAGTTGAGGTACTATGAATCAGCCATGCGTGACCGACACAGCTCTGGAATATATAGGATACACGAATATGTCCAAATGTCGTACATATGTGATTCATGATGTATCCTTTTCTCTTCTCTCTCTCTCTCTCTCTCTTCTCTCTATCCTGCTCTCTTATCTCTGTCTCTCTTCTCTCACTCAGACTCAGAAAGTTCATCGACTAAGTTTTGGTAGAAATATTAACATGCAATGGAACTACATTATGAGAAAAAGTACCGTAACCTTATGTGATGAGATAAAATGGAATGAATGAAACGAAAGAAACGAATGCGGCAGCCACTGATGAGGATGTAGTCACTTTCATATGGAGGAAAGTATGTCGACGGATGTAGCGCCTGAAAGAGTCTGATGGCAAATTATATACTCAAATTCAAAATGCTATTTACTAATTCATGAACATGATGATGGAAGTACGAGTATAAGATGATGCACAATAAAATTACATGGATGTGAGAATGAGCATGACATATTTGCATATCATACATGTAGATCTGAATGTCATCAAATAGCGAACATAGTGTCTATGACCGAATGAACAGGAAACAAGAAAGGCATAAGCGAATGAATGAGGAGAGGAGGCAAATGCACATGATCTTTATATGCATGGCAATCACACAATCTCTCTCAGTCCACAGTGCGCGAAGTACAGGGGAGTTAACTTCCTCCTCTCTCCTCTCTCCTCTCACTGTAATGTAATAAATATTCTCTTTTGAGCAATGACCTCCTGTCTCAGAAAGGAATCTCTGCAATACACGTCGTCACGCGCAATATATCAAAAAGTCAACTTTTTATATATGAGTAGTATGCAGACCAAAGTCTACATAGGCCATACATATACGTGCAGTTGGGAATGATGTCATTAACATTTCATTGATCTACCCTTTCTTTTGGCTGCAAAGAGAGAGAGAGAGATCAGAAATCCCCACTCAAACTTAAAAATGTGATCTTCCCATTTTGACAATGTTCGCATACGAAGGGCCAAATGCACAACCCGTCGCCGTACCCTCCACTTGCAGAAACTCTCATCACGAAAGGAAAAGAGAGAGAGAGATAGATAGATAGATAGAGAGAGAGAGAGTAAGATTATTCCACGACGATGTACTGCTGCCTATTTGATGTAAGTTTAAGTTTTATTCATTTAAGCTGAATAAGTTAATTATATAAAATTTGTCTTCGGTTGATCATTCATTATCAATAGTTGTGTTTTATTGATTAGCTCTACCTTATGAGAAAGGACTTAGCGAAACGTGTAATGAAATATTTATGGCAACAAATGTTCATCTTATGTACATGTATATTATGCCAATCAAGTTAGCATGTTCATGGTTCAGTCCATATTACCAGAAGATATTCTGAGACTTGAATTATTGAATGCAAAGTATATTCGTAGCAGGAAGACTGATTACAGGCCGATCGGACTAACATTACCTGCCTGGACATGGGCTTCAGTACTTTTGCGGACAGGACATTTTCAAAAGATTTGGACCTGACCTTATTCGCAATGTTCGTAGCATTCAAACTGCTGTTGGTATGAATTCTGAAGAAAATTTGCCTCGCCTCATTGAAGTGACCCTCCCGACCTCGCCAGAAATCGGCAAAACCTTTTTGTAAATAGTCACTGCCTTACAAGTAGGACGCATTCATCTGTCATTTTCATGCATCAATCAATTCTCAATTTTCAAATAATAATTATGTTTTCTAGCTCCTGATATTTTATGAAATAATTTGCCAAGTAATTTTGAACAACTCCATTCATTTTTTTAAATTGAGTCATCATTTAGCTTTCTAGGCCACGAAAAGTAAAACAAATATTTGAAATGTAGCCGGAAATCAAATAATGTGATCACATTTTCTATCGCAGTTTCTATTTCGCAGCTCAACAAGTCGTTGATTTTCAAGCGACACAAGATCCTTTACCTTGCAAGAAGAGATAACAACACCTTTCTTTGAATTTAGAGAGAAAAGCATCAAACACACTTTCGTGAATTCTTTTCATGAAGAGAACTCCGCATAGGCTTTTCATTTAGTACACTGAGAAACCTGACACTGTTTTGTGAATCGGAGAAAGACATTATGGTGACAAGATTGAGATTCTTTCATGAGAAGTGCATTCAGTGAAATATGATGAGCATTTCCATTGATTGACCTATAATGACCTACATGTATATGCATAAAATATCATATTTGTTTTTCAATATTTCACCTGCAAGCGTCTTAAGACAATGCTGGGAGAAAGTTCCGAAAAAAAAGATTCTTGGAATTCATGGAAACTATAACAAATTGTTTACTTCAGTTATATAATAAGCAGAAAATCTGCAGTATCTGCACATTTAATACTTGCATGATAATCCTTCCATATATCATTGGAATCTGCCATTAGTTTGATAAAGCATTCTGAACTACTTATAAAGATAGAAATTGTGAGTAGTGTTCAAATATTATTGCCATCATTTATATAACAATCACCTAGATGCATTCGTGGATGAGTGAGCATGCAAAACACAGCGTCATACGTACTTTGTAAATGCTCTACCAGAAGTTTTCATTTCTAAAGATAATTTTATAAGAAATTGATGAAAACTGGTCATCTGAAAGCTGCAGTATTCATTAACAAATTCTTGTTTCATGACTTACCGAGTGAAATCTTCACGCGATTCCACTAATTATTTCGTCATCATTACTGAGACCGCGGAATGAAAGTTAAAATGTAATCAGCCATTTATACTGACAAACTTTTTACTCAGCAGTTTGCATTGTAGCACATGCCTATTTGAAATTGTAGTTAGAATGTATTCAAGTGCTTTTTTGTAAGAAAACTTTACAGATTCTTCAAAATGCAATAACTAGCTTTAATGATCACAAGTCTGGGACTATTGTTCAAACCAAGGACTTTTGAATTAGGTAGAATCTGCCATCGCGCTAGACGCTCATCACTAAAGATTAAAGAATAACAGTGAGATGAATTAAAACCACGTGACCAGAAAAGTGCAAGGTTAATATGCCTGAGTGAAAACAAGATAGAGGCAGAGATATAATGAAGATAGTGATTTGAGCCAAGTACTTTTTAATACTTCAAGTAAAACTTTATAAAGATTTTGTATTGATAGAAGTACTTCCATTTTTTCCGTGTCTTCAATATTGACATTTGGCACATTCTTTTGAGAATCTATAGTTGTAAAATAACAATGCATTTAAGATCCATTGTTGGTGTCCACTAAATAAAAGTTATCCCTATTGTCACGATGGATCCTATTGATTTTGGTATAATTGTTGTGACCCTAGCTGTTGATCTTCACGCTGTAAGTGAATAGAAATGTGATGTTACTGCGTGATTGAAATTGATTTGTACACAAATCCCAAAACAAATTCTTCATCCACTTCTTGTATTGTCAAGTTAAATAAAATAAAGAAATACTGTGCAAAAGTTAGCAGGATTACGATGACATGTCCAGAGGCCTTTCGCCGGTTCACTTCAGTGGAACACACCGACTTATGGAATGGCAAGTTGCGATGTCTGACATGGAGAACTTTTGAACTTTTGACAAAAATCGTAGTCCGTCATCTTACTTTTCTATCATCGGTAGTAGTAACAATTCCCGCTATCTACAATTCTAGAGTCGCTCATTATTAAAGCTATGATGCCGCCGGCTCTTTGTGTACAGAAAGAAGGGTATCAACTTTACCTGGCGTGGTAGCAGATTAATATTCATGTTTATTAGTTCACTCTCGTGACGGCTCTCTATGTCAGACATCGCAACTTGCCATTCCATAATCCGGTGTGTTCCACTGAAGTGAACCGGCGAAAGGCCTCTGGACATGTCATCGTAATCCTTTTAACTTTTGTACAGTACTTTTTTATTTTATTTAACTTGACAATACCTGGACAGCCAAGGTGGATTAGAAAGGGTAGTGAGAGCTCGGGTAGCAAATGTTTGGTCCAAATTGAGAGAGTTAGCCAGCCTTCTGAACAACAAGAGTGTCCCATAAGATCTAGAGCTCATGTGTATGAGTCCTGCATACGATCTGTCCTTGTGTATATGGACATGCTTGGGGAGAGTGGAAAGCATGGACGTCCCAGGGCGTCGAGCCGTCGGAAGACCAAGAAGAACATGGCGTCAATGTGTCTTAGAAGATCTGAAGGAAATAGAAATCCCCGAAGAACTCGCTGCCAACCGAAATGAATGGAGCTGAGGAGAGCCATCAACGTGGAGTAAGAGAAAAAGCGATACAAGAAGTGGATGAAGAATTATTTTGTTCTGTAAGTGAATTCAACGGAGTTGAAAGCGAAGAATACGAATTGAGAAGCGGAATTCCACAGGGAGACAGTTTGTCACCAACTCTCTTCAGCCTCTATATAAATGATCTATTTATGTTACTGGAAGAAAATTTTAACACGTTGCGACCAGCGTAAGTGGAGAAAATTAAAATTACGTCGCTGGTTTATGCGGATGATATCTTATTGCTTAGAGAAACACAACAAGGTTTGAATCAACAAACAAAGCTAGTTAGAGAATATTGCCTCCAAAATGGTCTGAGTGCAAATTACGACAAAACTAAGATTATGATGAAAAATGTTATCGATAAATATAGTCATTTAAACATAAATTTTGGAAATGAGCATAGAAGTAGTTGACAAATATACTTATATTGGAGTAACAATTGCATAGAAGCCATAGAAGACATATTGAGAAGGTAACCAAAAAAGGTAAACAATCTTCATACATTGCAGCTAAAACGGAATTCGGAACGATTGCAGGTGATATCGTGAATGACACGCTCCAGATGTTAACTTTATCAAGGACAAAATATGGTGGTGAATTGTTCTTTGACAAAAACCTAAAAGACGTGAACAGAATTATAATGCAATTTTACAAGAGATTTTATCACCTCAAACGGTCACCACCGAACTACTGTCTCAAAGGAGAGTTTAGAATTCAACCTGTGGAATTCCACTATTACAAATCTGCGCTCAATTACTGAATAAATTGAGAAAATCTAAGGAAAATAGACTGATAAAAGCAATGTATGATGCCATAAGCATGAACCTGCCAGAAAATATAGCAAAAAATACATGGTGTCATAAAATTAAGAAATTATTCAATAAAGTTAATTTACAGGATATTTTGTATTCAAATATTGAAGAACGTAAAAATTACAAGAACATTTTCACTAAACGACTGTTAGAATATTTTAGACAAGAGCAGATCAATTCAGCGAAATTAAGTAGTCGAGGTCCTCCATGTTTGGAATTGTGCCGTTTCGAAAACCAGATGAAAATGTACCTAAACATTTCTGACTCTAGTAATCATGTTTTGTCATTGTTGAAATTCAGAACAGGCAACTACAGCCATATAGCTGAAACTGGTCGATATAACAATAGAAAAGAATATAATGAATGCTTTTGTAACCAATGTGAGTCAGGAGAGATAGAAGATTTATTTCATTTCATGTGTGCATGTCCAAGATATTCAAGAGAAAGAACTTCAATTGCTGCA
Organism: Prostheceraeus crozeri; assembly: GCA_907163375.1. Classification (NCBI taxonomy): domain Eukaryota; kingdom Metazoa; phylum Platyhelminthes; order Polycladida; family Euryleptidae; genus Prostheceraeus; species Prostheceraeus crozeri. The sequence goes on from CAJQUW010010130.1 coordinate 121,634, forward strand.
CTCTTGTTATGTAATAGAACAGATTTCTATGACTTGATGAATGGTATCAACCCGAAGCAGTTAAAAGCTATAGGTACATATCTAGAACAGGCGAACCGGATCCGAGACAATAACGGACTATGACAACACCGTTGAGTAGTAATCAAGAGATATATAGCCTTGAATCAAGCGATTCCAACCATACACTATCTATTTGTCGGAGGAACGGTGAAAATCCTGTGCTGAATTCTGCATTAATTTCATTCATTGTACTTCAGGTAAGACAGACCTATTCGTGTATTATAATTCTTCCCCTTAGTATAAATGTTTAAATATAAATATAATATTTAGTAATAATGTTCTTACTAAAACAAAATCCGTTCCTCCGACTTAACAATAATTTTATGGACTATTAAATAGGCCACTTAGGTGTCCACTGGGTTATTATAATGATAATAAACTTAAATAAAAAGCTCAATAACAAATGTATATCAACATTGAGATATTTAGTTGCATCATGTTAAATGTATACATGTTTAACCCTCAGAGACCAGAGCTTTTTCACACCCTCTGAGACCTGAGGGGGGGTCCAGTGGACCCCTTTTACAAATTCCTAGTTCACGTGCTTAAATCTGTTTCAAGTCATTTGGAAAGTTGATTTTAAGTAAAACAATGTCTGCGTGTAGCAAGTCGATGTAACAAATCCTTTTAGTGTCTTTCAGCCTTCTCAGTAAACACATGCGAAAAAGCAGTGCTTTTGTACTAAGAGTCGATTTACGATGTTTGCTGTCGCCATGAAACCTCAGATAGTTGATTTTAATGAAAATGAGTTATCACATGCAGCATAACCCTTCATTTGGCCATTTTATTCAAATTTATCCATGCTAATCGGAAATAGGCCTAAGCTGAGCCATAATTGCCGCATTTTAAGACCCTCAAAACAGCTGTGGAGATCTCAAGCTCATCAATCACTGCTGTCAAAACTTTGCCAACACATTATTTTTAGTGTTGAACTAAAAACATAATGATTGCTTTCATTTTGAACATTAATTTATGCTGATTTGTTTATGTAGGCCAACCAGTCATGCACGATCATGTGCAAAAACAAAATATTCACATTTTGCGATCATGTAGCATAACACACATGTACGAGTTTGATGCAAACATTGAATAAATGAATTTCACTCATTATGCATCATCGTGGACATGCACAAAATCATTTTTCATTTGATAGTAGAAATTTTGTTATGGGAATTTCTACACCCTCTGAGATCTGAGGGGGGTCCAATGGACCCCCTTGGCCTATCTATCATACTTCTACTGATTCAATTGAAATGAAACAACACATGTAGATTCATTATCAAAAATGATGATTTTACATGGGCATGAGCGGTTGATATATCCTCATCACAAAAACTGAAACAGAAAAATGTGGTGCCGGGTCCACTGGACCCCTCTCAGGTCTCTGAGGGTTAAAGCTGATATAACTGCATCTATAAAATGTCTCCTCTTCTTCATGGATGTACAACTAGATATGAGTCTTCCAATGGTGAGCCTGGACATGGTGAAAATGTATTTTATCTTATCTTCCATCCGACAGCAATCATCACTCATCAAACAAAGTGCTCATTTTTTATCTTCATCATTTCATCTCATTAATCATTTCATTCATCTGTAATGTTTATGCCAACATTGGCGTAATAAACGCTTTTTGACTTTTGAATGTCTGTAATCTGAACAAAGTCTGATGTTGATGCAAAAGCACTTATTAGAGGAGAAATGTACGAGTGCACTTTAGACTTACAGAAATATGATTATATGAAGTTTCTCATGCAATAGTATGCTTCATGGAAGAGTAGTGGCCTATTGTTCATTTAATTATTATACACAGTTTCACATTTCAAAAGAATTACATTATGGGATTTGATAGGCCTGTTGGATAGTGAATTCCAAGCGGGTAGCATATAGGTTGTTTGTGGCTCGCGTCTATATTCGCTGCTCCAATGACGGTGTAAAAAGGCACGAGAAGGTTCGTAGAGGAGGACTAATTCCACCGCAGTTCTGAAGAATCTACTTTCAACTCCATCTGAGACGTTGGAGACAAATAAGGGTCAAAGGGATTTTGCTGCTTGAAACTAAAGTGGACTCTTTTTTGAAGATGTTGGGGATTTCTTACATTCACGACGAGATGGTTGATTCTTCACAAACGTCAATAGCATCTCCAGTGGAAGTGTTGGTGCTGGGGGATGTCCTGTAACACCGGGATAGAGAGCTCCGGGTTTTGAGGACGTGAGTCGGAGATCGATGAATGCCAAAACTGCTGAAGCCATCGAGATCTTATTGAACTACTTCAAGAAACTTGCAGAGGAGAGCGACTTGCAGAGCAGAGCGATATCATTTGCGCATACAAGGATAGTAAAGTGCTGTACGGCAGGGCTGCAGTTCAACTGTTGCTATTCTTCATACATCAAACT
>CAJQUW010010131.1:0-104698 GCA_907163375.1 Prostheceraeus crozeri
CTCATCAACAGAAATAGGTAGAATCAAATCACTTTGAATGTAAAGGTGCTGTTCATGTTTATCAAGTGTCATTGGTGTTTCTATACCAATCGTATGCGCAGCAGCAAACACTGTTTGTAGCATTGAAAAACCAAAGAGTTTTTTCAAATTTTTACTCAATTGACATTGAATGTCATCACCCAGTCTCAGAACAACGCGTTGATTTTCAATTGAAAACGAAATGTGGTGTGTCTTTACATCATATTTACTTTTCATCACATGCTTCAACTTCTGTTGTATATAAGGATTTACTACATGAATGAAGCTTTCAACTGTATGATATAGACGCGGCATTATATTGATAGCAACTTTAGATTCTTCATAAGACTGGTAAATTTTCTTGATGCGATCGCCATAGATGTCCACCCACCATTCATCATTAACTGAATCAGCTTTAGTGTGATATTCATGAGAAGCATACACCACACCGCTTCCAATAATAGGTGTATAATGTCTTACAAAATGACGCAAGGTTGGAGAGAAATAAACTGTAAGTTTGTCATTATATTTCTGAATAACCAACTTATTTTTGTCCGCCATAATTTTTTCTCCATACTTCTTACCCACAGTCTCATTCCATCGTTTTACTAACTCAATAAGTGATAAAGGTTGAACACCACGCTTTTTCAAAATGATGCGTTCTTCGCATTCTACAACATCTTCATCAAATATTTTAAATCTATAATGAAATTTGTTGATTCGATTTGAATAAACTTTTCTAACATTTGCAGTAGCAATTGACGTTAGATGTAGTCCATGGCCAAAACCAAGATGCGGATAGAATTCACTATCCAACCTCAGCGTAAGACCTTTAGTAAAAGAATGAAAGCGGAGGAACTGTCTCCCACTCCAATGATAGATAGTAAACTCATAAGCTTTCTGATTTTTATTCTTCATGATGGAAGTATTACCACTGTTGAATGCCTTAATAATTTTCTCATTCCCAAATGGCTCATAAGAATCTGATTTTATCTGAATCCATTCATAGTTCCATTTTCCATCTGATGTTAAATTGTATGGGAAGTGGAATGCATTATTCATCGTTATTCCATCATGGGTGCGAGGAGTCAATATCATTTCTTCCAAATCATTCACATTCTGAATATTGCTATCATAGCAAATACTAGAAACGCCAACCTCCCATTCACCTTCTAAATGCAGTGGGCGATTTAATTCTACTCGATAGTCTGATGGTTTATTTTTGGGAAATTTATTCATAGAAGCATTACTGGGCAAGTAGATTAGAAACGAGTCCTTATTTTCACTTTCCATATTATTCACATTGGAAAAATATAATAGCATACTTTTGCATTAACTCTTCATTCGGAAATGGAGTGTAATACTTGTCACAGCATCTTTATGAAAAGGAATCAACGCACCAGCATCATCATAAATGGCAATATCAATTTGTGGGATGTAGTTTGATTTCAGCTTTGTATAATGCACTTTCTTGAAAGTATGCTCAGATAAAATACTGCAGCTTTTTGGCTGGTATGGTATCATTGCTAGCAATGGAGCTTCAACATCTCCCACACGTACATCTTCACCAATATTGGAATATATCTGAAAATAGTTAATACGACGCGATAGCGACATGTCTGCGCTAGCTTTGGTTACAGTACCACTTTTAAAGATATTTTGATCAAAACCCAAAATGTCCATTAGAGTTTTATCCATAATTAGTTCAATACCTTTTCCATTTATAGTGAGAGACAAAGTACCTTCTTTTTCAGAAAATGAAATATGTTGCTCATTAATCACTTCATTTAAATAATCTACAACCAATTTAACCGAAGTAATAATGCGAGGCATCAACACTCTTGTTTCATGTAAGAAACCACCAAAAGGCTCTACACACTTTCTGTATAAAGATAAACCCCATTCTGTATCAAATTGATTTGGCCTTTCACATGGTAAATGTTGCATATCAGATTTTCCATGAACAGCTGCAGAACGATGTCGTAAGAACTGATGAAAATCTTTTGAACAAACTAATACTAGATCATCATCATTTAATTTGCTTATTGCAATATGATTAGATGATTTGATATAAGTCAATGTTGCCACTTGTTTACCATCAACTCGAAGGAGATAATTAAATTTCTTCAATAATGTTTCAGGAGTCATGTTTGTCTTTCTTGGCTTAATCACAATCTTCTTCACCAACGTCTTCTCATTTCTTGGAATAAGATCTACATAATAAGCTTCCTCTCGATATATTAACTGTTTATGACCACTTATGTGGTAATTAACGTTAAAATTATCATAGCTTGTTAAGGCGCTAGCGAGGTAGCCTAAATCATTTCTTAAACTTGGATTTAAACCAACAATCAAATCTTTCTCAACTACATGATGTACATAATTATAATCATCATTGTGCGGAGTAAATTGGACAATATGTTTACACGCTTTATTCAAGAAATCATATATAAACTTTTTACATGATAAGAGATCTTTCTTTGACCACTGTGGAATGTATACTCGGCACCCCTTTTCACATTGGTAAGCAGCTGTACGCCTCATATTAATAGTCATCACCTCATGATCAAAAGTATAGACACAGTTGCTATAAACAAGTTGAGTGACACCCACTTCCCAATTTCCATTTAGCTGTTGTACATGATCAATGGGAGTAGAAAAGAGTGCAGCTCGATTACTAGTAAATCTCTTTGTAGCCGCATTGCTAAGCAAAATATGATAAAACGACATTTTTATATTGCTAATCTGCAACTTTGCATAACATCATGAAGACTTGGATTTTGGACTCTCTACAATATATCAGAGTTGATCGTGATGGAAACGTACATTTCAAAAATTCTCATGGTCATACATCAAGAGGATTTACAATAACATGGCGACAATTTGTCAACCTCAATGATATCATGAGGGATTTGGAATATTTTGAAACATTAAGATTCATCTCCTTGGGTGATCAAGTTTGGCTTCAACATTACAGAAATGAAATTCAAATCTACCATTCTCATTCCGCAAACTGTTTCTCATTTCGCAAATACAATTGGGAGAAGTATAGAAGATATATACATCGCTCCATCATGACATTTATTCGTCGTGAGTTCATCGCCCTACTATGCAAATCTTAATCAGACATGACTACCACACATCATGAGTTGGAAATTAGATTCCCTACAACGTATTGAAACGGATCATGATCGAAACGTCTATTTCAAAGATTCAACTGGAAATGTGAGAAGAGAGTTTGCTTTATCTTATCGTCATTTTCAATCTCTACATCATATCATGAAGGACTTGAAATACTTCTATATGAAAAGACATTCACGTATTGGAAATCGCATCTGGCTGCGCGTCAACAATCGGCGAATTCAACTCTATCATTCCCAACTTCATACTAACTTCACATTTCATCAAGGTAGTTGGGAAAAGTATAAAAGGAAGGTACATCGCTCAATTTACTCATTCTTTCATCATGAAGCGCCATCGCTACACCATCGTCAACATTCTCCGTCGCTTCAGACTCTACACCAAAATCGATCTCACAACATTACACCAACAGCTTCCAAACAGCAAGTATTACCCGGGCCGTCCTCAAATGTTAGTGGTGAAGATGAACAATTCACGAAATCTTCAACTCTTCCCAAATGGGACTGTACAGATTCTCGGCGCCCTTTCTCATTCATCGGCGCAGTCAATGCGCTTAGAGCTACAAAGACTACTACGTCGGATATGGAAGAGGGAGAGGTGTGTGATGTCGAATCTGACTGTGGACAATATGGTGATCTCTACTCAATTGAGTGACAGTCTATCATTTTTGAAGATTCGTACCAGCAGTTACAGTTTGTGTTATGAACCCGAACTTTTTCCTGCAGCTCTCATTAGTTGTTGGTTACCTGTGCATGTGGCAATCTTTCATAATAGTAAAGTGATCATTACTGGACTAAAATCTCATGTACAAGCAAATATGATCCTAGACTATCTCATTGAGTATGTACGTACCTAGCGGATTGTAAAATAAAAAACAATTTTTCCAACATGATGTTTTTATTTCAAATCATGATAGAACTTACAAATCATTTTTTCATTAGAGGATGGATTACATGAAAAGTTTTGAATAATAGATGCAAATCGAGATACATGTAAACGTTTTAAGATGAAGTACAGTACAAAAGCACCACACGTTGATGAAAGTGGATGTTGTAGTATGCGTTCATTTCGCTGATATTGACGCGTATGTTTTCTCAACCACTGCTGTGTTGGTATATTTGGAGGTTGAGCAAGAGAGTCAAATAGTTCACCACGTCGGTCTTCTCCAATAAAGATCGCTTTCCAATGCTCACCGCCTAAATTCTGTGAATGAGTGTTTAGCACAATAAAGATGGGATAGTGATTTACTGCAGGTGGTAAGGTATCGAGTGAATAGACATTATCGAAAGCTTTCAACGTCGCTTCGTCTGCATTACGCTGCACTTTAGTCTTAATATCGTCAGCAGTCAACCAACTCATTAACGATTATACTGAAGAATCACGTCACGATACTTTGTAATTTCAATATTTGAATCGAAGACTGCATAAATTAATACATTGATCGTCTCAGGTAGTGTTCTTTTGAACGTCAAATCCAAACGAATATTATGAGGCACGTTCGCTTGACGATAGGGTGCACTAATATCGCTGTCAGCAGTCAAATCAAATGCATAAATAGTATATCCACTCTTAAACTCTTTCATAGTCAGTCCGTTGGTGTCATCCGTATTGTAAAAGCCAAAAACATCCATAAAATCAACATAACTGCGCATAAATTGATCCGAAGCAAAATCTGGTTTGTAGGGTGGACCAGGATGACTCACACCATTTACACGTAAAGCAATTTCACTTAACTGATTGTGTTTAAAATTGAAAGGATTCTTCTTTATATTACCATTAAATGCATCATTTTCAACCATTGCCACCATGAGGAGCTTCGGTGCTTCCGATGGAAAGAGGCCATCTTTCATGAAACTCTTTTGATCTTTCGGAATTGTAAAGGTGAGAAGCTTTGTATGCTGAATGGGGTAAATGGCATTTTGGCGGTTAAGGCCTTCAGCATGCCCTCTAATGACACTTGGATTCGGTACTACTCGACGAATGTAAAGTGCAATATCTTCCACATGAATTCTAAAATTGTCAACTTTAGCAAATGCATTCAGCGCAAATTCAGGCTTATTCAATGTCAGCTTGAGTCGCATGCTGGTATTACACAGTAAAAACTTTGACTGTCTAAAGAAGTCTAAATTCAGCGGACCATATAGCTGACATACTCTACTATCTTTAATCATAGCAGATCGCTTTACAAAGCCACTGTTTGTTTCAACATCAAATTTTCCTGCTTCATCTCTGTACCATCCCTGGCTTCCATATGACTTTTTTGTGCTGCTGGATGAAACTGTGATACATGATTGAAATATGATTTATAGGGATAATCGCTTTGACCACCTTCCACCTGCTGCTCTCCAATCGTTAGAGAAACATCACGAAGTAATGTAGTCAATGGTAAATTGTTCAGTCCAACTTTATGTGCATCGTCAATAGCAGTTCCATCTGCTTGCTGAATTCTAAACCTCAAATCAAGCATCGCATAACTCAAATCTATGTAGTCATCACTACCACCAGGAATAACAAATTCAATGGGGCCAGCATTCTCAGCTGTTCGAGGATGATAATCTACAATACTTGAACTAAGAATATCTGTCTGTATGGCTTGTTGATCGAACAAACAAAAACCGGAAGTTTTACACTCCATGATTAGAAGTTATAGCAGCGTCGTCGTTTAGCGCCTGATGAATGATTAGAGCCTCTGCGACGTTTGCGTGAATGCCTTTTGACTGAAGATCGCACCTTACCAGCTCCGCGATGTTTCCTCCTTCCTTTATTCATTCGTTTAGGTGATTTCTTTCCTTGAGTAACACCAGCAATGGTCTGCTTCAATGTTTTTAAACCGCGTTCCTTCCCACGATTCAACAAACTGCTCTTAAAACTTCTACCTCTGGAAAGATCACTAGCAACATCACCAGCAAAGCCAACGGCATTACTTAAAACATTTCGTTTTAAAGATCTACCGACATTGGATATGAGAGGTGCTACAACAGATTTCAGTGCACCAAGTATGCTACCTCCACGTTGGCGGCGAGCACCGATGTAAATTTGTCCTCCGCCACTTACATAGGAGGGTCGTGAATAAAATGAGGCAGTTGGATTCATAGCTCAAACCCTAAACATTGTTAGTTACAACTTTGCATGAATCACTGTCGATCAATTAGATGAAAGATGTCGGCACGACGCATCCAAGAGTTCATACTTGAAGGATAACCAGTCCATTTAACAAGACACCATTCTTCACCTTGCCGTTTTTTACATCGAATGATTTTCTCTACCAAATATGTTTCACTTTCAGTGACTACCTCAATCTCATCGCGGTAAAAGCTACCCTCAATTTCTTCATTATCGTAATCTTTCAACTTGTAGGTGGTCGGAGAGTCTTTTTGATTAATCCTTGATACTGTAAATACCTCCTCTGTCCAATTCGGAAGGTACCCTTTAGCAAAAACACTTTTCACTTTTGAGATACGAACTTTATCGCCAATTTTCACATCACTTTTCACATGAGTGCGTTTACGTTGGAATGATTCGCGCACTTTATCTACATTGTCAGCATTTACATCTACTGGTCTGAGTCCAATAGAACGATGGATAGAGTGATTGTAGGCATGGAGTGTATCTTGTAGAACCTTTGTCCAATTTTGTGTCAAGTTGGCAGTAAAATGTCGCCACAAGCGATTTTTTAATGTGCGATTAAAACGTTCAACGAGTGCAGCTTTATAAGCGCTCTTTACACTAAACAACTCAATGTCATGCCTCTCAAATAATCTTGTCACATGCTGATTTTCAAACTCTTTTCCTTGATCACTCTGAATTCTTTTTGGAATGCGACCTTCTCGAAAAATTGTTTGGAATGCTTTTGCTACTCCTTTCCCTTCTTTAGTTTTTAAAGGTTGAGCCCACGCATAACGCGAGAAAATATCAATGACGGTTAAAATAAAATTATTGCCCGAGTTATGTTTTGAAATGGAGGCAACATCGCACAAATCTGCTTGCCACTGTTCATCGATGTCATGAACAATATAATGGCGGGTGCGGTACTTCTTTTTCGCTTGTTTGTGGAGTGTATAGGTAGCCTGACCCTTTAACCATCGTTTCACTTGTGATTGTGGAAGACCACTCGCTTTTGATAATTTCTTGATAGATGCAAATCCTGCCGGATGTTTTACATCATAATAGATTGACTTCAAACGTTCAGTCGATGACGGCTGACTCTTTTTCCTCCTTCTCATCTTTTTGTTTTCTTGCCTTTCTACATTTACAACAACTGCAGCATTTAGCTTTAGCGGTTTTGCGATCGTGTTCACATTGCTTAGGGGTTTCATTATGAGAGCTGGCGCAGCAGTGCAAGTGACAACGACATTCACCTCTGGCGGCTCATTACATGGCAAGCAACACATCTGCTTCATATTAATAGTCTGAGAACATGTATTTCCTAGGAGGAACTGTTTTACGTTTTCCTTTTACCAGTTTTAGTGGCGATGTAGATCTACGTCGAGTTCTTCCTCTTGTTTGCTTAGTGAGTGTGGGAGGGGATGTAGCAGGTGACGTCTTAAACCAATTTGTTGGCATTTTCATCGCCTGAAGCATTGGAGTAGTAGCCACTGTTGAATCAAGTTCTTTCAATGTCTCATTATTTAAAGCAAATTTTGGCACATTATGCTTTTTCAATAGTTTAAGAAAGTATGACCAACCAGGTGGAACATAGCCCTGACGGCGCTTTCTACGTGTTGCATACTGAATCAAGTCTTCATAACGTGAAGCATCAATCACTTTATTTTCATCTGTAATGATTTCTCCTCTATCATTTACATTGAGATGGGGTTCAATACTGTTGAAAAGAGATATGGCATGTGCGCGAGATGCTAAAGGTGTAGCAGTCGAAACAGAGTCACGCATCTTATTCTTCAAGTTTTTCAATTGCTCAACAGTTTCCGATTGTAATAATACAGCACGATGTGGATCTTTGATGTGAACATTTTGCTGATAATCTATTTCTTTCCTATACATTTGATTTGCAAGAGGTTGCTTTACTTGCTGCATGGCAGTCAATTGTACATATTCATCCTGAGGAATAACAATCATGCGAGAATAAGAACTCATAGTTTGTAGATAATCATGGGAGTTTTCAAAATATCACTTCGAAATCTAAATTCTTCCGGACACTCTTGCGTAAAGTCAATGAATAAGTAACCGTATGGTTTTTCAGTAGCTGCTTGAAAAATTTCAATTAAGGCTTTTGATCCTCTGGGTGCAACTTGTCGCGCTAAAATTTCAAATTGACTTTTATCTCGCGGATTCTTGAAAATAGCATAATAGTGTGTATTCAGGTTTCGTGTACGAGCTTCTTTTCCATCAGGAAACAAATTTTGTGTAATATAGATGATAAAACACCTTTTATGGTGTGCTGCGCGAGTGAACATATCTGTAACATCTTTTGAATTCTTACTTTCTTTTAATAAATCATCCAATACAACAACATCATTAGACTGAAGTTTATCCACTGGAATAATTCCTTCATGTCGAATAAAGTTGCGACTTTGCAATTCCTGAAACAGCGACGGTTGATAAATACCATAACACCAAATCACTCGATTGATAGGTTCCTTAAACAACTCCCTTCTTTTATCCAATAAATTCAGCGTGAAAACAGTTTTACCTGCATGAGACCGACCTGATACAGTCAGAACTTTATCACATTGAAGTCTGAAATCCATTTTATTACTTTGAGATTCAACATTTGCATAATTAACGCTTAGAGCCAAAGATATTACCCAATAGGTTGCCCACGGCAGGAGCTATCATTGGAAGTATTGCTGAAAGGAAACCGCCCTTTTGTGTTAGAGTTTTCCTCTTCCTTTGAAGGGCGACTTTAGGATTGGAGATGAAACGCAATTTCGTAGCATATCGCTTAAGTAACTTTCGTTGTTTTGGCGCTAATTTCTTCGTCCTCAACTTCCTCACATGAGAAATAATTTCACAAATGAATTTATCGTTAGCATGTCGTATAGCATTGTATCGCTGATTTGCTTTCATTCGTCGGAGAGCTTGAATGGCTGAAGAAAACTTTTGACTTTTACGTTTCGTCATTTTACGTTTCGCCATTTTCCGTGTTAGTCTTTGCTAAAACCTATCTTTACCACATTTGCATAGGTACTAACTATTGCGACATAAGTGACACTCGAAATGAGCAATGTCACAGTGGTTACATTGGCAAAGTTGAATGCAATTACGTATGAAACAGCGTTGACAAAAAGCATGCTTACATCTCTTGAAGATGCGCTTTTCATTTCCATCCTTTCGCTTACATACATCGCAATACATAGTTTCACCGTTACTGATGTCTATAGCAAGTCTTTTTGAAGATATGAATTTGCTAGCCTTTTCTAAATAATAGACGCATGTACAGAAGGAATATACTTCGAGAGTGAGCAGACATAGCTCGAAAACCAGTTGTGCTACAATCAAGTACCACTGCATTTTCAATTTTTCTTTATGGAAAGTTGAATGTGAATATCTGAAATCGCTTCAATCACTAGACTGCTACCATGATGGTTAAATGCGTTAAGTCGTTCAGCAATTTTTATCATATGTCTTTTAAAAAATTCTTGGGGGTGATCTACCACTTCCATTGAATAAGAAGCAAAATGGAAAGAGCGACTTTCCACCTCTTCCTTTCCAAAATGACTAAACTTAATTTTCGCAACTAATCGCGCCATGATAATGCTATCAGAGAATGTATTCATTAACTCTAGAAATAGAGTGCTAGCATCATCAACCACTGCTTCGATGTCGGTCTCATCTTTATGAAATTTTATCACATAATCTTGAACAGCTCCTTTTAAACTTTGCCTATGAAAACGTAATGTTCCGCAGTCGTTTGAGAAAGACATGATCGCCCTTTATCTAACCCATCCATTGCATGAAAACAACAACTCTTCTCATAGTAACATTTATTGAAAAACGGTAACAAGCATGCATTATAAATCAATGGTTTGAAAGAGATAAAATAGATACAGCTGGTAACTATCATACAGCGAGCAATGATAACCATACAGGACTTTGGCAGTGTTGAGGTAAGGAGGAAAGAAGCATTGGTTATGAACGTAGCTACTACAACGAACAGACAAAATAGGAACACACAAATCCTTAAAACGTTTCGTGACTTCATGATAATGTTGATTCACTCTACTATCCCAAGGCGGGAGCAAAATATCATCAATGATTAGATTGGGAAATACTTTCCTCTCCTTACCAGGATTATTACAAAAGATGCGTATAACATTGAAAGCAGCTAACCATCGTTTAAAGTCAATAAGAAGAGCACTTTCACAAGAAAAGCCATAGTCTTGCAAATATTTCAGATTAAGTCCATGAATGTGTTTTCTCGCCCATTGATCAACATTGGGATCGCAGTTGGCATGTTGATGATAGACACTAACAATCTGATATGTCCAATTGTTCATAGCAATAGCACTGAGCTCCTGTACAGGTTCACCCTCACAATCCATAAAAATGATGATAGAAGCCTAAAACGGAAATTTACACATCTAAGGAAACGTTCTATAACATATTACAAAATGAAGAATTACATCGATGCTTTTCACGACAAAATACACAAATGATATGATGGCAACGAAGAAGTAAAATGTATCTAATAAGACCACGTCTACGACACTCAAAGCACATAAGCGAATTGTCATAGGGTAGAGTTAGGAAAGGACTAGTAATTCTCCTTCTTTGATTTGCGTTTTGATGTAGCATTCTTCTCCGACTTGCGCTTCGTACCACTGCTGTTAAGGATTTGATCAATTATGTCGTCCACGTTGGGTGGTTTCGGAATATATAGGATGGATTCCATATGCATGGAGAGAGAGGCTATTTTATTATCCTTGTGTCGACCATAATATAGCCCATTCACTTTGAAAAGGATATCCCAAGTACCTTCTCCGAGCTCATCACATCTGATGGGTATTGAATGATCTCCCTCCTTCTTATAGTAAGTACACCAATGTGATACCGGTAGGCAAATGTGATTACCATCCCAAATCTTTCTATAGGGAGTATCCTTGTCATCTCTCGCCTTCCACTCTTGAGCAAGAGGAGTAGGAATGTCCATATTTAATGTCACGTACTCCTCAATAATATCAAGTTGGTGGCGAATGTACGGACTCACGGGGATCAGTATGTAGTCCCCATACTGATTGTGCATTATCTTGACATCCGTGGAAGGGAGCATTCCCGTTTGGAGTACTACGCTATGATCATCATAACGCAAGGCTTGTTTAAATTTACGCTGTAGCGGTGTAGGATTATGTACCTTGGATGTTTCTTCCACTGGCCTCAGTTGTAGATGATCTGACCGTAGCGAACCTTGTAACGTTTGACCGCCATTTTGTCCTACTAGTGCAGCAGATGGAGTAGATGCCTGAAAATGAAAAAAGATTGTATTAAGTTTACGTTCAAGGGAGGAGAGGGAGGGAAGTAGCGACTTACCATTTTAGTTGGATAATAGAACAGGGAACTAGAGAGAGAGAGAAAATGTGCGTCCGTCACTCGTGTGATTCAACGATGGAATGATTCTCACTGTGGAAGGCTCGCTATTTATAAAGAAATGCTTGATTCTCATTGGATGATGATCCTCATTGGACAATAACATCAAGCTGATTCGAAATCTAACTCTGTCGTTTTTCGCCAATGTCCCAAAATCTTAAATGGCGTCTCACATCTAAACGAAGACAGATAGGAACAAGCCAATTCTTTCACTGAATTTGTCTCACTCTTAGCTTTCAAACGAGCTATCGCACGACAAAATCCGTCCACTGGAAGCCAAAATCGAAGCAAGCTGTCCAGAGGGGGGGGACGTCAGTGAAATTTCAAAATTTGATGAAAAATGTTTTGGTGACGGTCCAAGGTCGAAATTCCACACTTTGGAAAATTTTCAAATTTTTACCCATACAAAGCCACTCTGACACTTAGGATTTTTTCAGGTGAGCGAGCTCCGACCTAAAATCTTGTAACCGCTCTAACTTTTGAACGAAGACAGATAGGAACAAGCCGATTCTTTCACTGAATTTGTCTCACTCTTAGCTTTCAAACGAGCTATCGCACGACAAAATCCGTCCACTAGAAGCCAAAATCGAAGCAAGCTGTCCAGAGGGGGGGGGACGTCAGCGAAAATTTTTTTCTCTCCGATTGACTTGAAACTCACCCTACCGATGCAGAATTTCACGCTGAATCCGAATCTGGCCTCCGTTTTCTCATCCGATGCTTCGTTTTGGCTCTACAGTAGGCAGCCATCGCAAAAATTCTAACTCTGTCGTTTTTTCGAAAAATGTTGAAAATTTTTTCTCTCCGATTGACTTGAAACTCACCATACAGATAGAGAATTTCACGCTGATTCCAAATCTGAAATCCGTTTTCCCATCCGATGCTTCGTTTTGAAGCTAGAACCCAAAACGTCCCAAATTCTAACTGTCGTTTTTCGCCAATGTCCCAAAATCTTAAATGGCGTCTCACATCTAAACGAAGACAGATAGGAACAAGCCGATTCTTTCACTGAATTTGTCTCACTCTTAGCTTTCAAACGAGCTATCGCACGACAAAATCCGTCCACTAGAAGCCAAAATCGAAGCAAGCTGTCCAGAGGGGGGGGGGACGTCAGCGAAAATTTTTTTCTCTCCGATTGACTTGAAACTCACCCTACCGATGCAGAATTTCACGCTGAATCCGAATCTGGCCTCCGTTTTCTCATCCGATGCTTCGTTTGGGCGCTACACACCAAAACGTCCCAAATTCTAACTCTGTTAAAATTTTGAAGAAAAATTTTTTCTCGTCGATTGCCTTGAAACTCACCCTACCGATGCAGAATTTTACGCTGAATCCGAATCTGGCAGCCATTTCACCATCCACGACAACCTAGACGGTCGCCCACGTCAACCTAGACGGTCGCCCACGTCAACCTAGACGGTCGCCCACGTCAACCTGGCAGTCGGACCAACTCACCCGAGTCTCACACTCTGTCGTTGCAGAGGGGGGGGAGTCAGCGAACATGTTGTGAACGGGAACCCACCTGGCCGGCACACCACGACAGACCACAACCTCTGTCGTTCCAGAGGGGGGGGGACTCAGACCCGAAGCACCACGGCGGCCGACCACGACACTCTGCCGTTCCAGAGGGGGGGGCGCCGGTCGAGTGTTTGTCACTTGCTTACTACTAGTGATACACCACACATGCATGACATTCTGCACATATCAAATGTGTGCAGTACAATGATCGAAGGGGGAAATTCTGTCTTCATTAAACAGCAACAAAGCTGAATCATTTAGAAATCAGAGATATAACCAGTAGAACCTTCAGCGATCAGCATGATTTAAATCGTATGATATTTGATATATATTGTGAATGATCTAATACCGTGGTAATTAATCTTCTAACACATGCCCGGTATTTAGCTGAATTAGTCCGGTCGCCAGCACGAGCTCCCAAAAATGAATCTTTCGCAGACTGATTTATAGTGCACTGAGTACGCTCAAGATTGGCAACAAGGGTCTGCCGCAGTGCATTGTGTCAAGGTTCGCATATCTTATCATGTAATCCGCAATATGCCGAATTAGCATATTGTGGTTCAATCACAGAAAATCTGAACACAATGATATTACAATTCAGATCCCAGAACCGCAATATGCTATGGCTTCGGGCCTGATGTCCTTAAGTCTAATATCATATTACGGTTCAGATATCTGAATTGTAATATCAGTGAATATCTAAAGAGAAAAAAAACTATCAAGTCAATAAAACCGTCAGTGTGGCCTGGTGAAGAAAGTGCGAGCTCGTCTGCACCGCGGACTTAGGTTCGATTCCTGGGTCGGGTGAGTGCGGTCGGGGAATCAAGGATGTTGATGACTTAGTAGCTGTCATTCTCTTTAGATATTCAGAGCACACTTTATGGCTGCTACAAATCTGCACGTCTGCGGAGTTCTACACGTCTACTCTTTTTATCGAACAGGGTAGATGAAAAACACGTGTAAATCCAATGGGAAGCATATTTAAGTTTTCGGCAAAAATAATGTTTTCTGTGATTATGTAAAAAGTTTTGTCTAAAGTCGTAAGTTTTGGCATGGACGTTCTTTAGCTCAAGAGCTCGGTGTGCTCTTGTACCTTTGTCTATGAAGCTAAACATATTCAAATCTGGCAAGCCCCCTAATGTCGGCAAACCCAACATTTGGACAATTTAATCCACATTTGACCATATTCTAATGGCTCTAGACTTAGTACTTTTCACTTAATCAGAGAAAACTTCAATCACAGAAACTATCACTTCAACGGAGAACTTCAGTCTGTCTCCCATTGGATTTACATGTGATTTTATTTGATCCTGTCTGACAAGAAGAGGAGTCCGGTAGGACTCGGTAACGCGCAGATTTGTAGCAGCCACAGGGTGCACATCATTCTGTGAAAGTCTCATATTTGGGCCCCGTTCATGCAGAAGCTCATTCTGGCAGCAGAACTATATGATTCAACTTCGGGGAAATCTAACATCGTCATTCAACCATCAGAATCATTCAAATCATATGAAATTTGATGTTTACCATGGCTATCAATATTCTACTGCATAGTCAGCTGAATGATCTAATTTCTGAGAAATATCAAATCGTCATGCAGCTTTTGCTTTTGAAGTCATCAGTGCATTCAGGTTGCAGTCATCGTCATGCAGTGTCATTTGAAGTCATCATCAAAGGAATTTTAGCAGAAATCAGATATCATGTATATCTAATGCTAACTGCATGTATAATGTAGGCATGTAGGAACCGAAGAAACCTCACATGTCACAACCATTTATTTTACATCAGCATCCCATTTATCTCAAATGCTATTAATGAGATATTCAAAAGAGTCCTCTGCTATCTTACCAATTCGCTTAAGTTACCAGTCGTTTAGTGTTCAACAGATAGACTGTATCTTCTGGTTGGAGTTGATATTGAAGTTTTTATTTTGAAATCTCTATGCGATATTTGAAATGGTTTCGTTGATGGGCACCGCGGTATATATTGAAACAATATCGAGACTGAATGGACAATTGTGCGTCGAAAGTGAGTCTCTGTCCAATGATGAAATGTTTTGAAACATGTAATTACTATTTAGGACTTCCAACATTTTACATCGCTTCTATCAATCAGACAACCTACTCAATGAATGTCAACCTCAAAAGCTGCTGTTTTGATGTGTGAAATGGGACACTTGTAACATCGGTAAAATATCACTCGTATTACTATGTAGAAGCTCTGCTTATATTCTATTCATATTTGTCGCATCCGCTTCTCTAGGGATGGACAGTAGGATAATTGGTTCACTTCTTTTGACATGCTCTGTCTATGAACATAATGTCAAGATACCTGTCAATGAGGAAATTTTTATATCATATTTATCATTTATTGGGATTAAATTAGGGTTTGAAAAGTACATCGCATCCTAAAGCCATGTTTAAAAAGAAAACTATAAAAAAATGGAAACTAGTATTTAAAAGCGCAGTTTTAAACCCTGTTTGAAACAAGGTCAAGAAACGATGTACAGGACATACTACTCTTACTCTTCGTTTATTGTCTCCTCTTCCCCAGATTTGAGGGTTGGACATTATTATAAAATCAGCAATTTTAGAGCATTAGTTTAAAGCTATTCTCTCGTCACTACAATGCAGCTATTATTAAATGGATATTAAAAACCATATATAGTTTAGCAAATACAACATGCGGTAATTGCGTTTTCGATAATGATTATTACATGTGTATCAGGTAATGATCAATATTGCATCAATGTATGTCACATGTCGTGAATACAATATAAATTGAAAAAAATGTATAACTAGTGAGTGACTAAAAAATCCATCTGAACAATAGAAGGACACTGATGAAGGCTGGCAATTTGTTATCAAAGTCAACATCATCGATTTGTGTAAATAAATCTTATCGTCACTAATATTTAATTGAAAAGATAAAAGAGCGTGCTTTAAAGCAAGCCAGTTCTTTTAACCCTATTCTTAATGATTGATCAGCAAGGCTAATCCATATTTTCCTAGATTATGGAATATCATCAGTAAGAAATTGCCACAATCACAAGAAACTGCATAAAAGGAATAGAAAGCATGGATAAAACACTTACTCCGATCATCTCCCAACGCTGCTTGTGCTTCCAGACGTTGTCTGAGACTGTTATTTTCCGCAGCTGATGCTTCAAGCGATGTACGAAGTGCTCTGATTTCATCCAAATAACTGTCCATCCACTCATTATTAGACCTGGCACTGTTTGGACAAGACCCTGAAACAGAATACGTCTCGTTGCCATTAGAAGATTGTCGGGATCCTTCCTTCTCTAAACCACTGCCGTTTGGTTCACTTAGATTTAAAGCGAAATTATCACCGACATTACTTACGCTTAATTTGTTACTTTCATGACTGTTGCTCAACTTGCTCACGTTGCTATTGCTGTCATTGCTTCCTTTCTCACAACTATCATAATTTCTGCTCTTCTTACTTTGGTCGCTGTCATGCGTACTATCTCGTCGAGTATTTCCATTCTTTCCAGCATTATTTGTCTCGGCATTTTGAGAATATTTGAGCTCGCCATTCGATTTCGGAGTTTGCTTCATTGCATTGGCTTTGTCGATATTTCGAGTTGGAGAGTTTGTGAGATCCTTTCTACCCAAAAGAAGTTGTGGCTTTTTGGACATTATTGATAATTCCGTTTGAAGACTACGATTCAATTGCTCTGTGACTCTAAGTCTAGACTGCAAAGCTTCAATCGTAGCTTGGTGAAGTGTTGAACGACCACTACTGACAGCTGCTTGAGAAGATGTGATACTTTCTCCACTGATAGAAGAACTTCGGTGACTGTTGAGGATCGAAGAAGAAATGGAGGCCGTCGCGGCGCCACTGCTTAAGTTGGAAACCTCGGACATTGATGTAGTGATGCTCCTGTGCGAACCAGTGGCTACAAATGCACAGTGATAGTTCAGTTTCCAAATAATTAATGATTTTTCTAAGAAAATCCTTTAGTCCCAATTTCAAGAAATATTAGAACACGTAGTGGGTTTGATGGAAATACATGTTGAGTTATTATTGCAAGCATTTTGGATAGTGAAATTCTACGATGAAAGCATGAGTACCTAATTTATCGTCAATCATTGAAATTGGATAAGATATTCATACTTATCAAACCGGGATGCAACTCATAATTCAATAGTTTTCCTTAAACTGTGTTTTAAACAGCATTTATTGCTACCATAGACTTTTAGTGTGTCACTCGAATGAATACTTGAGAAAATTCACTTACAATATTACTTACTTACACTTATTCATTCACAATTCACTCACACACCACTCACTTTCACTTACAATGTTACTTGCTATATGAAAGATCCTACTTGACAGATTTATAATTCGATAGAAGAAAACACTTTATGCTACAAACCAGAGTTGTAGCTGAACCTACTTTTGAGCCTCAACCCCGGTCAGACCCGTGACAATTTTGAATTCTCCGGTCCAGGCACACTCTGGCTCGCTTGTACTTAATTTCAGGCCTGTCATAAAAAATCATTGAACTCATGTCTGTCCTGTATTTATGGTGGACGTATAAATAGTCGAACTAGTATACTGTATATGAGAGTGAAGAGGAGTCTGCAAGAGTTGAGACACCTGTTTAGGGATTATCTAAAGTAGTCACATGCAACTTTAATGAGCATTTCACATCAACAAAGTATACAACTCTGTAATACATTTCTCGCTATAGCAAAATATACATATCGCAAACAGTGGCATAACCAGGATTTTTGGAAGGGGCCCGTGTCTCACGAATTTACATAATTTACGCAAAATTACGTAATTATTACTGGTGTGGACAAAGACAATACATGGCCATCAAACATCATTCTGATTCATCATTTTTATTAAACTCAGGTCATGATCGCAATTATTATGGCATTGTACGTACGAGCCGTAGATTACATAATAGCCTATTTATGATTTTGAATATTTTGATAACAGCGCAAATCAAATCCAATAGAATCTTAGAAATTTATGTACTATGTGCAAACTATCTTATCGATATATTCCATAGGCTTTTGAAGCTGCCATGGACAAAGAGCTGAAGTTTCAAGCTTACCGAATCTTCACTTAATATGTTACGTTTTCTTACTTCTACCAAGGCCGGCCGTGCGAGTTTCCCATTTACAGACCCAAGCTCGGGCTGGCCCGGTTCCAATTCTGTCACGAACGCTATGTTACAAGGCATTATTAACATATAGGCCTAGTCTACTCGCATCTTACACAACAAAAGCATCTTGTGTTGTTTTCATTTAAAACTAATCAAATTGCAGTACATGAATTATTTGTATAAGCAACCTCAATTCGCAAGTTTGTACTTAGACAGAACCTTGACATCTTGCCCTAGCCATATCAGGTCTTCGGAAGGTAAACATCGCATGTCATTTCGAATTAGATGTATTGTTGCCATCCGTCGAGTTTCTGTCAATTAAAAATGAAGAATACTATTTTCTACGACTGTGTAGTTACATATTCGAAATATTTTGGGAATATATATAACTACATGGTCGTAGAAAATTGCATTTTTCAACGCTGTATGCCATGTTCATATGTTGGAATGAATAATTGGAAGCAAGTAGAATTTGCCCCACAGCTAAAGTTTAAGCGCAAGTGCATATGATTTGGAAGTTAAAATCTCTGAAACAATGCCTGAAGTTTCACTACTCTTACACGAATCAATACATGCCTTTAGTAGATAATCATCAAAAATTGGATTTTTGAAAAATTGTATTAAAATTGAGTCCGCTGTCTGTAGTCTACAACGACAACAAGAAATTAACAGGCTTTAAATTGCATCCCAATAGTTTTGAGAGAATTTATTTGTGCGAGTAATAACACAACGCAGAGAGTGGAACTATAAATCACACATGGATCAATCTGTCATATTACTACTCACCCGTTCGCATGTCTGATTCTGAGCAGAGGGCTCGTCGTCGACTTGATTCGAGCTCCCGCTGCATGTCTTTCAGCTGCTGTTGAAGGCGGGAAATGGTCTTGGTGGTATCGTCCATTAGGGAACACTAAGAGTGTATCGCAGTGAATTGTGCAGCCTGCGATACACTTGATCGCACGTGCACTGCAACAACAGATCTAAATGCCGTAAGTATCAACCTGAATAATTCATCATACTAATGACTCACGATATTGAAGCAGCCACAAACTAATAACTTGCAGAAATAGTGAGCGATCAAAAAGACGATCATATGCTCAAATCTAGAAACAATAATATCTTGCGTTTTCCGACAAGTGACTTCTCAATATCTCATCATTTAATCGGGAATGTGAATTGATCCAAGATGTTGACGAATAAGCTATAGTTGGGATCGATAGGCTATTGTTCTTCTATATACTAACAAAGACTGATAATCACTTTTAATCATATGGAAACCTTCATGTACAATAAAACGTAATAAAAGAGTTGATGCTTCTGCTCGGACCACATCATGACACTTTGCCACACTTATCACCATTTGTTCCGGTGAACGGTGAAATAATAAGGGTGAAATTGTATAAAGTGCCTATTTAGGTTTTGATAATGAGGGTGTACAAGCAATTTAACGATTTACGACATTTTTTATAACGTTAAAATAAACGTTAATACGATTTATTTCTCCTACTTCTAGTCTCAAATAGCTAATTTGTCTACTTTCTTCAATGGTAGAGTTATTTGTCTTTGATAGAAATGTACTTTTGAACTAGCTACCTTTCCGATCAGGATTGATACTTACTGAAATGTTCTGTAAGAGCGTTCGAGTTGTTATTGCTTTTAGGACCCTCATATGCGCACTATGACGAATTCTAGAAGGGTGATAAGTTCTCCAATGTGCTTAGAGTTACAAAATGCACATACGTGTATGTACAGGGTTGCCGCGGTTTTCAAGAAATCAAATTCCAGGAGGTTACTGAACGATTTTCCAGGAGGCCTATTTTCTTAAAATAAACATTAAAAATTGGGACGTTATGTTTGAAAAGATTTTCAAATAACATTCACATCAAATCAATTGTCAAATGAATGGGTTATTATGAAGCTATCCCGAAATAGTTCAACCTAGTTAAATTACATGCTAACAAAAGTCAAAAAGTCATTTGTTTCCTGAGTATATTTCTGAATCTATTTTGCGTCCTTTTTCAATTTGTCTATTTGTTTTTCAATCTCGGCTACTTCCTTCCGCTTCTCGTTGGCGCGTTTTCTCATTGCGTTTGATTTGGAGAGTAATGTTAGATCCGCCATCTTCTCCGCCTGATTTGCATATTCATCGGATGACTGAAAGGAAATCATTGTTATGTATGCAACAGATTGCGCGATCAATTTTATGTTTACATAAATGTGCTAAGGACATAATGTGATAAGGTACTAAAAAGCTCTATATGTGGTACACTTTAGATTATACGATCCTCTTAGGACTCATAGATTCCTTCTGCTAATTCATGTTAAACGACAAATCCCATTTAATAAGATTTGTGTATATCCTGATTTAACTTACTGCTTTATCAGATAAGGGCGTGTATATCATTGAATAATTCCCACTTTCTATCTGAGTGAAAATCTATTTTATTCTTACCTCAAGCAATGCAGTGATATCAATTTCAATTTTCTGTTTCTTGCTTGAAATTGTTTCGATTTCTTCCCATTTTAAACGGCGCTTCCGCTCCTTTTCAGTTTCCGCTTTTTCGTTGGACTGCATCTCAAGATGTAATCGATACCTACTTCTAGATACCTTCACTGACTGCATCAGGTCGTTCGACAGTTCTACATTAAGTATGCCGCCAACGCGATCAATGTGGTTCCTAATCAACCTCCGAGATGTCAGAGAGAGAGAGAACTCCAGCTGATTTTCTGTTGCGATCTGGAAGGTAATCGTCAATCGAAATAGCTGGTGGATATATAGCCATTGATGTGCAAGGTTGTAATCTCTACTAATATGGTATACTACACTATGATATTGTTACTAATTTGATAACTAATTGATAACTACTTTTAATTCTATACAAATCATCTACATTTCAAATTACATCCAAACAAAAAAATACCTCCCATAACAATGAATCAAGAGGAAAAATCAACAACGGGAGTGTTTGCAAAATACAACTTCAATATAGAACATTAACAGTAACATAAACAAGTAGCAACAAGAATCGGCAAACCAATTCAACATCACACTTCAAAATTACTAACAAAGATTATATTGACCTTTTCATTAATTGAAAACCCACGTTCCACAGTTGCCTGTCCATGTGACAGGCACAACAGCTGCTTCACCAATTGCCAAGCGTTTTGGAACTGTTTCTTTTGTCCCATGAACATGTGGTAGAAGGCATCCAGGCGGTCGCTTTCCGGATTATATCTCGTCGAATTCGAGATCAGTGAAATTCGGAATGAGATGATTTCTCGAGTGATGAAATCAGCCTTTCTAGGATCAATACGCCCACATTTGCGCATAGTGGAAAGAATATCTGAAACGTGTTGGTTGACCACTGGCTCGCTGCTTGAAATCAAAAGATTCGGATCGAGAATAGCAACATTCCTTGCAAGTTCGTGTACCAAAGGACTTTTCTCAAGTAGCTTTTGCACAATTTTCATGAAAAAAGCTTACATTCATTTCGGAAAGAAAATATCTGAAGATCTGAAACTTTCTTGATTGACTTCACTTTCCTGAGTCTTTCTTTGGCCAGGAAACCAATTTCAACTTGATTTGACTCCTTGTGGTTTGTCTCATCCCGACGTCTAATTTGATCAAATCAACGACCGAAATACACTTTGACATAACCTCTTCCTTGATGAAACGTTTGCAAAGACCACATATGAGCATAGTAAGTTCATTTATCATTATAGGCAGCAATGGAGAATCTTTCTGGAATGATTGTAGGAAGGGCTCAATTTCTTTTGCAACTGAAATAAACACATTCAGCTTGGCATCACGAAGATTATCTCCGACAGCTGATTTGACGGTTTCGAATGTCTTCGTTTTTGGTAAAGATACCTTTTTCGTCGTTGCTGCATTTACATACGCTGACATGTATGGCAAGCATTCGAGAGCTTGTTCTGCAACATTAATATTTTCGAGCCAACGAACACAGCAGAATTTTTTTGGCCAAACCCCATTCGGTGAAATCGTCAGGTAGTCCTTGAACAAATCGTATAGAGCGGTGAGAATTGATTCTAAGTTCCATCCAGATGCTAGACACCCTCTTCGGAATGCATTGTGTGTAACATGAAGTCCACATGAACCAACATCCAGCAGCTTCCTTCCGGAGTGTACAGAATTGACAATTCTATTCAGCTCGTCGTAAACTGCCCAGTTTACATTTGGACCGTCAATAGAAATTTGCAAAAGCTTCATCATGCCAAATGTTTTATTATTAGCTCTAACCTCGAAACAATGTCTGTCATACGTGCATGACCTAAAAACACTGAATCATAGTATAGGGATGCTACCTGATCATTTTTCCAAAAGCGGACATAGTTCGATGATTCTTTGATCTCTTTTTACAAATTTTTCTTTATATGTGGACTAATGCCGAAATCCACGATGTACCGGCTTTTATCCTTGCCACACGTACAGTTTTCAGCAACCTGAGAGTCAGGAAACATTTTCTGTAGGACGTTGCTGATATTACTATTGCTGTTAAATGAACTGTTCTCGTTTACGGTATGTAGAGGCCACAAAGTTTCTGCTCTTCTAACATTTGAGAGCAAATTTGACGTATCTGGTGGTTCGGAGCGTCTCGATGATTGCGGCGTTGAGTTGTCGATGGTATCTGCTGGTGGTTCGGAGCGACTCGATGATTGCGGCGTTGAGTTTGAAGTTGATGTATCGATGGGTTTATAAGAAAAAAATGAAGATATTCTCGAGTTTCTTGAAATATCCCAATTGTCTAAATGTTTCTTTCCAGAGGAGTGCGATGTCAATGCTGTCTCACCCATGTTCGCGATACTGATATATTTTCTACATAGTCTACATTTTGCGTCACTTTTTGATTGGCCTTTAGCAATCCAATCTTTAAACCTAGGATCAACCTCCCACGACTCACTGTAATTGCACTTACCCCCAAGCATTGGATAGGCTGTAAATAATAAGAGAATTATAAATACAAATTTTGTAATTTTTCAACGTCTGAAGCTTTTGAACATCATATCATTGCAGAAGCACCGTATTGAGCTGTTCAAAATTTCTGGTGTGTAATAACATTTAATGTATCTTGACATCGAACCAGCATAATGGTACGGTATTCTTATGGTGCTTGATATAATGTGTGGGTATAGTGTTGAGTACGCTTAAACTTTGTCAGGTTATCTCGCAATGTAGTTTTGCTACATCGAAATTTCGTTACTTCTGCTACCTTTGCTAATAACTTGCTCTGCAGTGAGGTCGTCATCAATACACAGTAATCAGGAGGTTAATATCAAGCGCTTTTCGGTTATTGAAATGGATTAATGTTGATAACCTGACACAATGCAGTTTCAAGCGGCTTATCGGGGCTGAAAAAATTGCGGAAATTCTTACATTATGGAAATTACGGAAATCTCCTTTAAATGGATATATCGCATCAGACGGCTACGTGCGTAGCTCCGTAAACTGTAAATATTGTGCGTAAAAGACGTGCGTAAAGTCTCGTACAACATGAAAGTTACTCAGTGAACCCTAAACAAGGGATGCGATTATCAGAAAAAGAAAAAACTTCAAATGGATAACTGATAATTGTTCCCTCGAAGTGGCGAAAATTATTTGGGGTTCCGTATTATGGGGTCGACAGACTCCTTCAGACAACTTGGCCTCTCACTATGGACAGCACCTTGCTGGGTCATTGTATCACAGGTTGAGTAGACTAATGCGCCTTTATGAGAAAGAATAGCACAAATCCTAATCAATTAAGGCGGAATTAAACTTGAAATATGGTTATCATCCGACCTGAACTCGATCCTTATTGAACTCATTCTACTTGAATTCATGCTATGGGTGTTCTTGTAAAAAAAGACGACTTCTTCGAATCAAAAATCCAATTATTCTACAAAAGTACTGATGAAGGAATTGGGGGGACATCCTAATTCCCTTGTAAATACGGATATCGTTATGCACTGCATGGCACCCACAAAATATTTCCTGGCGACGCCACTGCTACTATACCCAGTACATGTTTCAAGACAAAAAACGCCATTTTAGTAATTAATTCGTACTTACCAAAATTGTGATAACCATCAACGAAACAACAAAACGATGTCGAATAACCCAGGGAAGAATACGACCAATGGGGGGAGGGGTGTCACACGGAAAACTCGTTACTGGGAAACGCATTTGGAAATTTATCGAAGTTATGTTGTGACCTCTCGACTTCAAGGGGCCACGTGGAAATCCGCGGATCTATGGACGATTCTCATCCCTAAGCTATTAGCATAGTCCAACAAAACAAGTGTTCTTTCACTGTGGAGTAGTCGTAAACATCATCACAATGTTGACAAATTAATAGTTCAACAAGATCACTAGAAGTGATCACTAGAATTCGACAGGTTGAAAAATAAAACAGGTTGCAGTTCAGTTTGTTCACTTCTGGCTTGATAAGCATTCCGACTTTCACAGCGAATTAACAGAAACAATATTGTCACCTTAAACAGCGAAATATAAAGCACGACATTAGGACCTGAAACGAATAAATAATTAGTGCAATTGAGACAGTATGATATTTATAGATTAAAAGCAAAGCGAAAACATATAGATGTACAGATTATCAAAAACGCGTACAATGTGGGAATGAAACAAGCCGAAATATATTCACAGAGAATGCAAATTTTTTTTTCGAAATTACTGATATTTTCGACTTTTTCGAAAATAAAATTCCAGGAGTTTCCAGGAGCGCGGCAGCCCTGTATGTAGTATATTGATAAACGCTAAATTTGTAGCTACAAGACAGATCATTTTTAATTCTTTACATGTGTCACATTTACATTTGCTTTGCAGCTCAGGCACCATCGTTCTATTAGGGATAAACAGCTGCACGATCTCAACGACGAAGGCCGGGGAGTTGAAGTTGCAGTGATTGTAATTTATTATACATGTATTAACTTTCATAACTGACCAAAAATAGAAAACAAAGAGAAAACCTGATCATTTTTGATTTTCAACTGATCTGTCTCCCGAAAAAGTATTTCTTTAAAAAATCTTTAAAAACATGCCGCAAAAAAAATTTAGAAAATTAAACTGAGCCAAGTTGCTGAATTTAATCAAGTGCAGTCCCGCTTATTTGGGGCATTAATTCTGCCCCAATGAAGTGGGATTTTGATTTAAATTTTCACCGTTATTGCGGCCTTATTGATGAGCCGCATCTACGATTTCACATAAAATTGAAGCTTGTAGTGCATAGACAGGAAGAATTCAGACAATATCAGGAAGTCAGGAAAGCATGATATTCACTGCAGTCTAGTTCAATTTCCATTTTTTCATGTAGGCCCTCTACATAGCTTCCATAGAGCACGAAGACAGGAGTTTGGTGTAACTCTTGATTCCTTGTTAGAGATCAAAATAGAATCGTCAAACAGGAAGTTGGATGAGCAAAGGTCGTTTGTGCTTTCATACATTGGAATCTTTCAAGTGTCGCACTCTCTGAAGTGCACTCTGCACATGAAAAGGCGGATCACATTGTCAACCATATCTAGCTCGAGTCGCCTTATAGCCAACATATATTTGAGTAAATGTTATATTATATTCAATAAATAACATGTGTTAGGAGACATTTCATGCATGAATCTGTCTTACTGATAAAATATGCGACAACAACTCGCACACACTAAGAACTTTCGAAGTCATTACAATAGCCCTATACCCATGCCGCCCATTGAAGCGCATCGATATTCCGAGGGAGGCGATTATTCCCTTCTCTCCCACTTCCTTAACTTCTGGAGTGTTGCATCAAATGACATGAAATTCATGGCACAGAATATTTCGTGTGTGAGCGCTCTAATGGAGTTACCTCTAACTTACTCATCTTCGACTTGCAAACAGCAATTCTAAATTTGAAATCAAAAATTTTACAAAAAATTAAGTTTTAAACTTTTACCGAATATTGTGCTGTAAATATCAATGATTGCTTTCCAAGAGACTTCAGTGGTTGAATGTACTAAAACGCTACCTACGAACACAAAACGAGATCAATGAGATGACTTGTGCAAGGAATCCAACTCAACACGTGAGCATGAAATACGGAAGATTTTTCTTCAATGAGAGTCATTCCCATGTATCTGCTGAATAGTTTTATACAGTTCTAAGTAACTTCAGATGGGATTATGAAGAAGAAAGACGACTTGCAGATACCATTAGAATTCAAATGATGAAAAGATGCAAAAATGACTGCTTAAATGAGCCATCACCAACAGACATTAAATTAATAGTACTTGCATAACATTTGAATTTCAAAAATTCTTCGATGTCTATGGTATAATAGCTGATTGTAACGTGATTTACAGACACATATCAATAAAATATTGTACTCAGAAAATCCATGTACTTCGTTGAGAGTTCTCACTCGAGTTGTCTGAAAAATATCGCAAATTTCGACCTTCGAGAAAGTACTTTTCAAAATAGGTCAAAATTAGTCCTTCCGTTGGGTCAAATCCAACGAATTTTGGTGAAAAGTTTGAAATTGCACTTTAACAAATTGTAAGTGTCAAAAGAGCAAGTCAAGCGAATTAGATTTATGAGGACCACAGAAAAAAGCTACAGAGGCGGAATCGCTCTCCCCAGCTTGAAGAGGATTTTATGAATGTTATGCACAATTTTAACTATTGCAGTACATCTGCGTCAGCTGAGAAAGTGAGAACAATCAAAACTCCCTTTTTCAATTTACAGGTCGATACAATAAAAGTTACAACGGTTGAAGGCGATGGACACCGAAGGTTTGTCTCTCTAATGTAACTTCTACTTCATTATGTCGGCCTGTAAACTGAAAAGGGGAGCTTTGATTAGTTTTTTCTCACTTTCTCAGAAAGATGATCTCCCGTCACTTGGTCAACTATATCTACGGCATGATCATACTGCGCACAGTAACTACATTCAATTTCTATATAAAACTATGCCTCGCTTAATCTACGGCATATTCATATTCCAGCCTCATGAACATAACATACAAGATGGGAGAATCAGTTTAATGATTACTAAAATGTCGGCTACTTGATTATCTCCATTTCAGGTAAACATGTAGGCCATCAATCCGTTGACATGGGTTTTTTAGGGCAGTAATGTAGGATATTTGAGGTCCCGCAAGCGCCCGAAAAATCTACAATATTGTGTGTGATTGAGATGGACTATGCAGCGGTAAAGGAAAAAAGATGGCAGCAAATGCTGTGAATTAGGTTTTTGCACTAGTCGCACCGAAAATGTTAAAAAGTTGCACTGAAGCATTAGCCGAAGCATAATTTGGCTCGCGTTCTAGATTGTCGTGTGGTAGGGCCCTTATCTTTCATGATAAGTATTCACATTCTCTAGGATTTAATGCAAATTTTCTGAAGTACTGTATACTAGAAAAATTGTAGCAGTGCTGAAGAATTCGAAGCAGACTTAGATAGGCCTCCTTTAATTTCACTTTGCCAACACTTGCAAGTGACTCTCATCACACTAAACGTCTCTATGATAGTTTCAATGGAATTCTTCAAAACAAGATGAAAGCTGAAATTATGCAGAAATGCAGCAAACTATTGCAAAAAATGACCAAATCACTAAAAGTCAGTGCCGGACGAAGCGTCGGGATTTAATTGACTCTCATAAAATTAATATATATATATATATACATGTATATATGCAGTAAAAATTGACTTGATCGAAATTAGATCATTTCGGTGCACCGGCCCGAGCAGAATAACCTGTGCACCGATGCACCGCGCACAGCACTAGTATACAGTAACAGCCCTCTAACAAACAAAATCACATGGAGTCAAAAGTCACTGCTTTATAAAACTGTAGTACTCTGTGAAATCAGAGCACAAGTTTTATTCTTGATCATCCCAACAAACATTTCAACTCGTTTAAGAAGAGAACATTTATTATTTCGAAAAAGTGAAAATGAAGTAATATCGACATTTGAGAACAGAAAATATAAACGCCCAATCAAATTGGCGAGCGCATTGGTTATCACATTTGGTTGAAGAAATACGAAAATATTATCCAAAAGTCAATTAATACAAAGCTTGATATAAATCAAGAGAAATTTTAAACAATGAAATAAGCCTCTGAACTCCAAATCACATCATTTTGCCGACTGCTTCATCCCTCGACTAGAATAAACTTTTTCGTGTTCATCAAGCACGTGACGCGCTTCCTCCACCTTCTCTCGCAAGGCGCCTGTCTCTTGCAATAGTTTCAAAAGAACACCTGTCTCGATTTCGAGTAGCATCCCAGTGACTTTCCCTGCTTTCTCTGGATACCATTCGTAAACTAAAGGAAATATTCGCTCGCCTAACATCTGTTTCTGCTCTTGAGGTGGAGCATTGACCAACATGTCATGAGTCAAAGGCAGCGCCGCATTTGAAGTTGAAGGAGGATTCGAGCACTTAACTAGATTTCCATGCTCGACGTTGACTGGAGGGTGTGCTTGGGTGAAGCGACGATCCTTCATCGATATATCTTCCCCTTCGCGAGTGTTTGGAAACTTAGTGATCACGGTTGGTTCGGGCATACTGCATGTGGACTGCATAATGTTCCCAGGGACGATGTGACGAACGTGAGTCATTCCAATATTACCTGGCGGATATAAAATCGGACGAATGTCACCAATAGTCTGTGGTCTAGCGGGCATTCCATTAGGAAGATGGTATTGGTTGTAAATGATGCCGGGAGGTGTGTAGTGAGTTAGATTCGGCTGTGCTGGACTGTGATTGTGTATTTGTCGAAGGCGATTGTGATACTGTCTGGTTAATATTTTTCGTCGATCCTCCTTCTTCTGGGCAAAAGAAATGTAAAGGGGCTTTCCTTCCAACGGTTTCCCACCCATTACTTCCATTGCTTTGACAGCACTCTGCGCAGATTTGAAGGATACAAAACCAAAACCCTTGGATCGACCATTTTCATCCACCATCACTTTGGCGCTTGTAATTACCCCAAAAGTAGCGAATTCGTATCGCAATCTTTCGTCATCCACAACATCATCCAGATTTTTAAGATAAAGATTGTTAGCTATTGAATTTATGGATACGCTTTCGTCTTGCAGCAAGCAATCAGGAAGGACTTCATTCTTAGGAGAATTATTGGTAAACGTTTGCCGCTCCGTTTTACTTTGCGCTCGGCTGATATATAAAGTCTTATCCTTATACGGCCTTCCATTTAATTCAGATACCGCATT
The DNA here is from genome assembly GCA_907163375.1 of Prostheceraeus crozeri. Classification (NCBI taxonomy): domain Eukaryota; kingdom Metazoa; phylum Platyhelminthes; order Polycladida; family Euryleptidae; genus Prostheceraeus; species Prostheceraeus crozeri. The sequence goes on from CAJQUW010010131.1 coordinate 29,572, forward strand.
CGTTGCCGCACTGTGATCTTTGAAGTTGACGAAGGCAAAGCATTTGCTACGTGCATCCTCGTCACGCATCACTTTGATACTGACAATTTCTCCGAATTTCGCAAATAATTCTTGGAGAGACTCATCTGTGTCCTCTTCGGAAAGATTCTTCACATAACAATTGGTAAAGTTATCATCTGACTCCTTCTTTTCAGTTTCTTTACTCAGTTCATTGCGAAAATGAAAGCGACCTACGTAGATAATCTTATCACGAACCATTTTGCCATTTAATACATTGATAGCCGTCTCCGCCGAAGCTTCATCCATAAACTGAACAAATCCATATCCACGATTGACACTCAAATCATCTCGAGCGATCTACAAGAGAATAGTAAAATGTCAAGATTTCGTCAATCAAGACGAAAGAACAGTTGGACATTTTCATTGTCATACCAGTAAAGTCTTAAAATTCGGTTTCTGTAATGAAATCCTAGTAAAGCTGATAGAAGCTAGAAAGCACAACCTCAGCTTTCATTTAGAGCGTTGGGATCTTTGGACTGCTATCAATCTCGATTAACTTCGAGATCTCTCGCCTTAGAAGGATTGGAGAAGAATAGACAATTCATAGAGATAGGTGCCTGCTACGACGCCCGTTACTTATGTATTTGTATCTTTGGCTTTCTGGGTATGCCTTTACCAGTCATACCGCTCGTTGTATTGATTGAAAATAAAGCATTCTATTATTATTACTTCAATGTATATTTGTGGTTCTTATGTCTGTATCTTCAAGCAGTGGAGTCAGATGATCTTGCTTTGGACTGTGATCTGTGATTGGCACCGGTCACTTCCTCTGACGATGGCGGTAGTGGCGGTCTAAACGTCCCAGCGCTAAAAATCAAAACTGATGTTTTTTGTGTTATATCAGCCTTACTGGGGATCCATTACTAAAAGATGATATGATGAACCCAGGAATAAGCTATAAAAATCAAATTGAGGTCACTAGGTCCTGTTAACGCACCATTTACCAGAATAATGACATCATAGTCAACGGCAAATGGACGCGATCGAAACAGCAATATATAACCTATAAAATCGGTTACGCCGAATCATTGAAATTTTGTCGTCCCATTATTCTACAGCATCTCTATTGAACATCAGTTTTATCGAAAGAATTAAAAGGGATAAAATACTTGTAGGTCGATAAACTATTTATATTTGTACAGGGTGTTCACGATCTTCCCGCAGATTTTCTTGTCATCATTTAGTAAACATGCAAACTGTCATGAATGTACGCGTATTTTATTTATACAGAAGTTAAGTATTTTGTTTAAAGTAACAATAATTACAAAATTGTTCTAGGTGACCAATCTCCTGCACCACACAGAGACAATATCGGTGAAGGAAGTTGTCATATTCGCGAATGATTGTTGGTTAGTAAATGTTTTCTAGCACAAACATTAACCAATTTATCGCACACAGTGTGCACTGTCCTAAGTGTTCTTGATCTCGTTGCTTTATAGAGATGTCTCCCAATTGCACGAATCATCTGCTGATAGGTACAAGCTTCTATGTGGTCACGGTACGGTTCCAGAGCGTCAAATCCAATGCTTTGGAAGGCTAGAATCCAAGAATTCCGCACGTATAGAGAGAAATGGGCAGGTGCACAGTCGTGTTGAAAAAAACTTTGATTACGCCTCTGGGTCAAAACAAGGATGCCTTCTCTGTTAATCTTCGCAGAAATTCTGCTGAGTACATTGCTTCCTTCAATTATTTCAAAAAAGTTTCCTCGAATAGATATCATCGCCCATTAAGTCTTTCCAATCGTATTCATAAAATGTTCCTCCACGGCATGTGGATTCTCGTGCGAGTAGAAGAACTGATTGAATCAGTTTACTCGCTCATTCACATAAAAGACAGTCTTGTCTCTGAAGTTCATTCGTTAGAAGATGTTGAAACAAATATAACAGAAGTCGATTTCGTTCATCACCACCCCTTAGCCCCTGGACAGATGTCAGCTTGCATGGCTTTAATCCATCTTCTTTAAATACATTGTTAGCGTGGATAAAGATGCTCCAATTTCTGAGGCCACTTTGCGCTGAGAGAGATGTTGCTAGATCTCCACCAAATAAACGCGGTATATCGCATTTACATTCTCACCTGACACTCTTCTTGGAAGGTGGTCACATATGGGTGGGTTTACGAGGATTGACCGAGTGTTTCTGAAAAAGTTCTTCTTACAGTACAATAATGTTCATGCATGTGATTTTTTCTAAATTTCTTCTGAAACATTCCTCTTGCCTTTTCACAATCGAAAGTTGTAGAAAAGGACACAATTGACGGACTTTTCATGCGTAAAATCCTTGAAATTCATTATCGCCTACGTTCAGAGATCTCATTTAACAAACTCCAAAGACGAATGGAGAATTTTACTCAGCTTCGATTTCAATGTCACAAATTTCCATGGCATCAAGGATTTTGTGATGTGAATAATAAAATAAAAACGTCTCTATGCGGATATGCATATACAGTACTAATATATCCCAAAATATAAGGCTGGAGTAACCGGTCATGAATTTTTAATATCAAAAATCAGCAGGAAGTACTAAATGAATTCAGATAGTAATAATAATGACCATAATTGAGAGCAAAAATTCAGACGAGATATTCGGCGTCCAGTGCCTTCGGTGGTCGATCTTACAATGAATCGCGTGTGATTATTAACGCATGATATGTAATGAAAGCTATCTATTGTAAGATCGGCCACCGAAGGCGCTCGACGCCCAAAATCTCGTCTGAATTGTAACTTTCAATTATATCGACGACCTGAAATGAATGGGGAGTTTTTTAACGCTTTTCCAAAAATCATCATGATCTCCCGTCGTCTGGTAAATTACGTAAGTGAATTCTGACAATGGTGAAAAGAATAAAAAAGAAAAAAGAATGGTCATAGAAGAATGGTTATCACCTCAAAGCACATTATTTGCCAGGCTACCTGACGATTTTCTACAGTATCAGTTGTCACTGAAACATTTTGCGACAGTAGAAAAGATGAAAACATTCTGCATTTCCAAATCAACAAGAGGCTCTATTTTAATGTCAAAAATCAAAACTAAAAGAATTCGAACCTTCCAAAAAATCCTTTCTCATCATTTGTCCAGAAAAATGGTGTTCGTCTGGACCCTGGCAACGGATCTACTAATATCAAAAACACCTCAAAGCAAATTATAGAGACAATCGAATACTATGGCTATAATTGCTTCCTCAATAAAAAAGTTCATGACTGCTGCTAAATTTAAAAATGCTTCACATCAATTGTCTCCCATCAATCTGACTAAATTGCTTCTTCCTTCCCACTTCTCTTATAATTCTTGCGTATAAGATTGAATAATAAAAGCCTTTGAATCCATTTGTAAATTCGATGCATAATACAAATGATGCTGTCATAGTGATGGTTTTTAAAATTCATTACAAAAAAGTTCAATAAAGACATTTTCACTTACTTGGCTAAAAAGATTCCATGGGTAGCTAAGTGCAATAAACTGCTAAGAATTTCAAACAAATCACAGTAATTTTACTAAGAAGATTGAAATTTAACAACTACTTTTTAGCAATTTTACTGTGCAAACGTATCGACATTATCATATTTAACAAGCCATGTATTCATGCAGAATATGCAATCTTGACAAAAGTCTGTAATCTATGAAAAGCAATTTCCGACGAGAACGCAACCTCACCATTACTTTATTGCTCAATTCATCTTGAATTACTTTCAAACATAAGGACCGTTATTACAGGAAGCAGCAACTTATCAGCGGTTCGTTTTAATAGCTGTTCAAATATTATCTCATTCCGCAAAAATAGACGGGCTGTGGAATTGCTTGACAATGTTTCTGATAATATCGATCGAATGCTCGCATGAAATTTGTAAATTTACAATTGACTGTTCTCCACCACATTCAATAGCAGAATGCGTCGTGTAATCACCTCTACATACACGTGTTGTATACATGTAGAGGCTGTACATGTAGACTTCATGCAGAGGAGCAGGAATTACTCAGAAAATGTTCCTCAATTACAAAACCATCCTCAACGTAAACAATTCAGAAATCAAAATTCGGGTCGAAATGTTCCCAAAGGGAGCATTGGTTTGAAATGGGTTGACTGGAAATAAAAATTATAATTTTAAACGGAAGAGATTCTTACAGATTTATTTCTTGCAGATAATATTTATATTCGACAACTATATCTTCATCCTACTAATCCCTTTGAGGATGAAACATGTATTGAAAATGCTTTTAAATCGAAAAAATAATTCAATGCAATGGATTAACTTGGAACAGTGGAAGGTACCTACCATAAATCTGCTTGCTCTCATCGAACTATGAAAACAATAGCCTTCACATAAAAAATTGTTGGAAAAACAAAATGGATGATGGATCCATTGACAAGTGTGAATAGTTGTACTTGGATTGATCGACATGCAAAATGAATCACTCACATGATCAATTTCTGAAGCAACTGTTTCCGATTTTTGGGCTCAGTTGCCTTTATAACTACCTCAGTGAGTCTACCAACATGAAGCATATTTTCTGGTTTTTGGCTTAACAGTGCAGCACCTTCATTCTTATCATGACTCCAATAAGCACGAACCTACAAAGTGATTTGACTTTCTATTATGGAACCGAATCTTGATATGACGTTCGCAATGATTTGATATGAAAAAAGCTTAAAATCAGTATCATCGTGGTTACATTTCGATTTCAACATGTAGGCTAGGATATTATGCTGACTTTAGTTGCGAAATAACGGTAAACCTTAATTTAATTTCAGTAGGTATACAAGAAGATAAGACCAATTCACCGGCTCAAAGCAAAAACATCGTATGAGACATTGACCTAAATCGCAGGCAAGTGGATCTGGGTTCTTCTCATTTTTGTGATAATTCATAAATTAATCTGGCTCATACCTATGTATAGGTACATCGAAGTTTGTGTTGCGATCCTGGTTTTGAAGAAATAAGCCTTAAGGGAGGCTCGAATTGTTATACCTGCTATAAAGACAAAAACATCGATTTCTAGGTCACATATAGAATGAATAATCTCAACTTTCACATCTCAACTACTGAATAAAGAATGATGAATACCACTGAAAGGCAACTTATGCATGTGCATAATGAAGCATACATTTACTATCAGTTAAGTCTTGGTTATTAAAATATGCTTTTGCTACAGCACCAAGTACAATTTTGTACATGCACATGAAGCTATTTCTGCTCTTAGTCCTACTTTTCTTCGATTCGCGAGCAAATGAATTCCTGTAAAAATTGATGAATAATAACACTGTCACTACTTAAGAATACATGTAATAATTACCCAAGACGCGGGCAATGAAAACTTGTCACCAGGTGTGTGACTAATAAGAGTTCGAGTGCATTCATAAACAACTGATGTGACAGAAAGGGTTCAAGCAAAAATTCCTCGGCGCAAACTCGGAAGTGATTTTGCTAGTCTGAACCATGACAACTTAGGACAACGAAAGGAGAAGCAGTTCAACGTCTTTTAGAACTTTAATGAATCGATGATGTTGAAGCGGATTGTAAACATGTATATTATGTTGTGTTATCGAATATCTGTTCTTGAAGAGCTTCAGGAAAATTTAGAAGCATTTACTGATGAAAGACAGGAACCTGATAAATAGAGTCGCATTCTGTGAAATTAAAGCGTGACTGCGTTTTCCTGTCGATGTTCGCTGTGACTTAAGTATATTTAGAACAAATTCTAAGTGACTTTCCTACCCGGTGGAGTATAAATCTAACCATTTAGGCATCCCTACTCGTCCCTTCGCGGGTGTTGTGAATGGGTCTAACTAATAGCAATGAAAAAACTCAATGATTCAGTTGCCTGGTACTAATCTAATTTTGGTGCTTTTTGGCAAAAGGAATTGGTTGATTGCTATTGGCTAAATTGGCTCATTGCTTCAGTTGTAGATAAATTAATTTTGTACGTCCGATAGATTTTTCTGCAAAATTTGCACTTTTAATTTGCAAGCTAAAACTATATTTCTTTACCTTAAATACACATCTGTCTTCTTAGATGACCTATAATATATTTAAAGGATATCTGAAAAGAGGAAACAAAATATTTTGGTTGATTCACAGCATGTCAATTCACAGTTCTCAAAAACTGAAATAAAAATAAATCTGAGCTACCGCATTTCGATTGATATCTTCAAAAGACCCCGACCATTAGGGTTAGATAATGAGAGCGGGGACATTGCCCCTTCCTCAGTGGAGGATGCTCGACCAAGGAGATTAATCGGACGAAAGCTAGAAATCAAAGAACTGACATCGACTTCGATTTCGTGCTATCAGCCTATTAGAGTTGGTATAACTCACTTGATTTCCTGAAAACCAGAGAAAATAATAGGGAATTCTATCACAACCTGGAGAAGTGGAGAGATATTTTATAGAGCACTCAAAAATTATTATAAAGCGTTCAGCCGACTAAGATGGCCTTAAGAAACACCTGGTTGCGAGTCATATGAAGGATCAAATTTTAGATCTATTTGTCTCCGATTTAGGCAAATGTCAGATGCGATGTATTTGCTCTGAGTCAGAGAATTGAAGTTCAGTATTAGTCTGACAGTAGAAGGCGTTGTGGTAGAGGTGCAGATCAATGCTGAAACGATTAACAACCAGCATTTTTAATCAAAACAATCATTATAATAAAAATCATTTCTCACATTCCAATCTTTTTGAGTTTAATAGTACGATGATATACAGCCAAAAGATTTCAAATTATATAAATTCCTGTATTCTAGTTTTGTAACAAATTCCAAGTACCGGTTGTGACGTGTTTAGATATCTATTTATTTCATATCATTGGATCATTAGATTATTCATGAACATTAGATCTCAATACTATGTTCTATGATTTGAATTGATATCAGAATATCAGAATCGTATATTTCCAATGCATGAAAACACGTTGATCAGGTTATAACAAAAGTATGACAGGTTATGCGATGACAAGTATCGAGTACATAAAATGACATATTTGCAAGAATGACAATGAAATCAGAAGTGAGATATTTACAAATTATGATTTGAAGTGAGAATGATAGAATGTTAGACGTCGAATAACTATGTCTGGAAGGAGAGGACAATTCATTTAATACTGAATATAAGATGCTAGGTATTTTCGATTTTTGCATCAATTGGAATGACATGCATAATTAGGTTTGCAATCATTCAAGACAAAATGCACAATGTTGATGAGCGGCATTAATAAATGTTTACTTATTAATAATCTTTGACACCCTTCTCGTCTAATTAGTAAGTCCTAATATGTGAGAGGTCCGGAACAAAAAACACATGAAAAAGCAAAACGTAATAATTATCAATACGTATCTGTAAATGATCCTTCAAATTGTCTTACCTGCAATAGGATCGGTTAATGAGAATGCTGCACAAGTTTGATGCTCCGGACCTCTCGATTCTTGCTCGTGTTTCTAGTTCGCAGTGAATGTGATGTAGCATTTTATGAATCTTTAATGCGTCTGAACATAGATCACGATGCCATTGGTCATTGCTACAATCTGTCAGTTCTGATGTTAATCGCGTTCTTAATGTATTTGCTCAGTTGCATGACTTTCCCCATTTCAAAAGTTTGTAACATAGCATAGAAATTTTGTTTCGAGATGCGTGAAAAGAAGGGTATGAAATGCAGCCTGATATTGTTGTATACTGAACATTCACAAATGAAATACAGTTTCTATTGTTCTATCATCGCATAAATTACATAGTCTTTCTTCATAACTTAATCGATTTCTATAGCTACCGGTTCTTACTGCCAAATCATGGTTTTCGCATCTTAATTTCAATAATGGTATTATTATTTTTAGCCTTATGATATCCATAACATGATTTGTACTTGAGTTGATCGAGTGGAATAAATGGAGCTGTAAAGACGCTCGTTTTGCCTAAATCCAGAATCAATACCAAGATCATTACATGGTGTCAGAAGTATCGGTATGGCTTCTAGTATTCCAGTTCCTAAGGAATTAAACCTGCATGATGGTGATATTGCAGAAAACTGGAAGAAATTTGAGAAGGCTTGGAGAAGATAAGAGATTGCAGTAGGATTACCAGCAAAGACAGATGAAGAGCGAGTAGCCACGTTGTTAACGATAATTGGTGAAGATGGGGTGCAGCTATATGAGACTTGAATTTAATAAAATTGGAGATGATCTAAAAATGGAACCAGTGCTAAAAGAACTCGGAAATTACTGCATTCCCCGTAGAAATACGTTGTTCGAAACATACCGATTTTATACGCGCAAACAACAAGACGGAGAAACGATCGATAATTATGTGACGGCCCTGAGAACAATTGCTGAGAACTGTAATTTTAAAGACAAAGATAGGCAACTACGTGATCACATCGTCATCGGAATCAAGGACGATAAGGTGAGAGAAAGACTGTTAAGAGAACCTGATCCAGATCTTAAATATGTTTTAGAAATTATTCGCAGCATTGAAACAGCCCAGAAGCACAGTCAAGCTATGGTAAGCATTGTTGATGAAACTAGTCAAATAACTGTAAACAAGAAACATATGTCAAACAGTCCTAAAAACACTACAAAAAAGCTTTAATCAACAAAATAGAAAGCAATCGAACCATCAGTACAACTTTAGACGACCTAACTAAAACAACAAGAAATATCCCAGTAATACAAGATGTAGATATTGTGGGAAGAATCATCCCTATGGTAGAGAACATTGTCCAGCTTGGGGTCAAACGTGCCAAAAATGTAAAAAGAAGAATCACTTTGCGCGATGCTGCCGACCATTCTACCCGAATAATAAAGCAAATGCATTAAATGATGATGAGCATGAGGAACATGAAGTTTTTCACATAACCGGCAGTAATAATAAAAAATTAATGAAATCTTTGAGAATTTGGAACACAAGCAAATATATCAATTGGCAAATTGACACTGGTGCCACTTGTAATGTGTTACCGTTTAAAGAATATGTAAGAGTTACAGGTGACAAATACGGAAATAAATTAAGAAAAGGAAATATTCGCATTGATACATACAACGGATCAAGACTAAAGATTGCTGGATCCACTTTCATAACAGTTGAATATCCAATTGGATCAAAACGAAATTTGAAAGTCATAGTCGCGTATGTTGATGCTAATCCTCTACTGTGCCTAGTCACCAGTCAGGAAATGGGTCTGATCTGTACTCCAGATTTCGAAATCTCGAAATTCGGAAGGTATATTGTCTAGGTTCGAAGATGTTTTTAAAGGATTTGGTTGCATTCCGGGTGAATATTCGATTACAGTAGATGAATCTGTCAAACCTGTGATAAATCCTCCAAGAAAGATTCCAGTTGCAATGCGAGACTGACTCCGAGATTACCTTTTAAAATTAGAAAATGATGGAATATTACAAAGAGTTACTGAACCTACTGATTGGGTTTCGAGTTTAGTATTGGTGTGCAAGCCTGGCAAATTGAGAATATGCATAGATCCAAGAAATTTGAATAAAGCTATAAAAAGACACCAATTTCCATTATCAACGATCGAGGATGTCGCAACAAGATTACAAAATGCTAAAATTTTTTGTGTTCTTGACGCAAAGGATGGATTCTGGCAGGTAGAATTGGATCAAAAGTCTAGTCTCCTAACAACGTTCAATACACCATTTGGCAGATACTGTTGGAGAAGAGTGCCATTCGGAATAAGTTCAGCTCCAGAAGTATGGCCAAGGAAAATGAGTGAGATTACAGAAGGACTGAATGGGGTTGAAGTTATCGCTGACGATTTCCTAATATGTGGTTTTGGAGACACTCAGGAATTTGGCCATGAAAGATCACGATGAAAATTTGAAACGATTCCTTGAGAGGGCAAGAGAAAAGAATTTGAAACTAAACAAAGAAAAAATTAATTTAAGAATGAGCGAAGTTCCTTTCATAGGACATATCTTAACTGACAAAGGTGTCAAAATAGATCAAAGAAAGGTCGAAGCCATAACGAAAATGCCAAACCCACAGAATGTAAAGGACCTAATGCGCTTCATTGGTATGTGCCAATACCTGGCAAAGTTTTTACCCAAATTATCAGATGTAATGGAACCACTGCGAAAATTAACTCATGCCGATGCTGAATGGAAATGGACTGAGAACCATCAAAGTGCGGTAGATAAATTAAAAATGATGATAGCCAAACCTCCTGTATTAGCCTACTTTGATCCAAAGTTGGAAGTTACAATACAGTGTGATTCAAGCGAAGCCGGACTTGGTGGAGTTTTATTACAAAATGGAAAACCTATCTCATTTACGTCAAGAGCATTAACTCAAACTGAGCAAAGATATGCACAAATAGAGAAAGAGTGTTTAGCAATCGTACATTCTTGTACGAAATTTGATCAATATCTGTATGGTAAACCCAACATCGCAGTTGAATCGGACCACAAACCATTGGAAACCATATTCAAGAAAGATATTTTGAAATCTCCCAAACGACTCCAAAGAATGTTGCTGTATCTTCAAAAGTATGATCTAAAAGTATCTTACAAGAAGGGAACTCTACTATACATTGCTGATACTCTGAGTCGAGCTTACATAAACAGCACACGAAATGACGAAAATTTCGATGAAACGCTCTACACGCAATTGAAACATAATGCCAAATTACAATTTTTCAGATCTCTGGAAAAGATTAATACGCTGGAAACTCATGAATTTTATGGATCGGAACAGCAACTTGATGAAATAAGACAACAGCAAATGATCAAGTTTTGCAGAAACTTATCGAACTAATTTCGACAGGGTGGCCGAATTCCAAAATGCAATTAAAGGACATGGCGACTGGAATGTACTTTCAATATCGTGATGAATTGGTTTGTGAAAATGGAATAATATTCAAAGGAAAGAGGATATTAATACCAACAACTCTTCGGAAGTTCGATTTGAAAGAGATCCATTCATCACACATTGGTATAGAGGGATGCTTGCGACGAACAAGAGAACTGATATTTTGGCCTGGAATGAACGCTGAAGTAAAAGACCTTATTTCGAAATGTTCGGTGTGTCTGAAACATAGACCAAACCAACAAAGTGAGCCTATTATTCAAGAAAGAGTCCCCGATAGAGCATGGGCTACATTAAGTGCAGACCTGTTTCAATATCGAAATCAACATTATTTAGCAATGGTAGATCATTTGTCCAATTTTGTCGAATTTGTACAACTTTCAAAAGAGCCAACCAGCAGAAATGTTATACAACATATAAAATCTATTTTTGCAAGGTATGGCATACCATAGAAATTCATTACTGATAATGGTCCACAGTTTTCCAGCCATGATTTTGCTAATTTTGCGAAGGAATGGAAGTTTCGACACGCTACGTCAAGTTCAATTTACAGCCAATCCGACGGCAAGGCTGAAAACGCAGTAAAAACTCTAAAATTATTGTTTAAAAAGAATTTCGAAGCGAATCATGATGTATACTTAGCGCTACTTGATTGGAGAAACACGCCATCGGAAGGCATTGGAAGAAGTCCAGCACAAAGGTTATTTGGCAGACGAACTCGAACTCTCATTCCAACTAAGGCGAGTAATTACATGTACGAACATATGCAAAATAATGAATGCAAGAAAAGAATTATGGAAAGGAAAGCGAAACAAGCTAAATATTACAATAGGCAAGTGAAGCCGTTGCAAGTTGCTAAACCAGTAATAAGTAATAAGAATGAGACTACCTGGAACAAATACATGGACAAAAGGAATTTGTTTGAGGAAGATTAACAGAAGATCATATGAAGTTCAAGTAGAAGGCAAGAAGTACAGACGAAACCGCCGACATCTTCTAAAGACAGATAAGTCTCCTCCAGAACCGTATACGGACTTTGATGCTGATTATGATGTACATCAGGAAAGGTCTAGCAGTGATAGTCCTTTACCAGTGTTACGACGTTCTAGGATAATCAGGCGGAAACCTGACTTTTATGGGAATCCAATATCCCATTAATTTTTGCTTTTTATTTTTTTTATAAAAAAGAAAGGATGTGACGTGTTTAGATATCTATTTATTTCATATCATTGGATCATTAGATTATTCATGAACATTAGATCTCAATACTATGTTATATGATTTGAATTGATATCCATAACATGATTTGTACTTGAGTTGATCGAGTGGAATAAATGGAGCTGTAAAGACGCTCGTTTTGCCTAAATCCTGAATCAATACCAAGATCATTACACCGGTATCTCCAATTTTGAAACGAATACCACCAGCTTTTTCTTGGTTGCAACCGCCATGCAGATAGACTAGGAAGAAGTTCAATTACAAGACCAATTTAGGCTCGGTGATTCATCAATTGCGTGGATGCAAGCACAGCCCAGAAAAGCCCAAACTAGCTTATCATAACATCTGGAATGAGTGAGCAAGCTGATGGACGTCAGGGCACGCTGCTCTGTATCTATTCGTCATGGCTTTGTTCCACTGTTGATGATCACAATATCGTGGCATGTTTGGACACTTCTTTTCAGGATAATAATGAATATTGACTCCTGACGCTGATAGAACTGTCGCGGTGGTGTCATTTTCGTCATCTTTCATTTCACCATTTTCGCGAAAAAAAATTGTCTTCGTCACTTCGAGTCGATGCTCTTGACGTTGCAAAGGTGTTGCACATCATTTCAGGATGAATCAACAGAAGAAAATAAACCTCACCTCGGAGTGGATACAGTGACACGAACATTTCAAGAGAAAGAGAGACGTATAACAGAGAGAATTATCATATCCCTCCCCAAGTGAACGAACGAGCTGAAGCCAATGTTGAACCACATCTTTTGCATGGCAGTTTGATCTATCGTTTATTTAATTTTATTGTTGTTAATTGCATTCACGACATGGTTTAAGATGCTTTGGTGGACAACTGATCCCCGCTACTTGCCTTAATGTCAGCGGTCACAATTGTGACGAGTTATTTATTCATTGATTATGATTGCTATGACAACTGATGTGTGGTGGTGAGGGTTTGATCCTGCCAATTGACACAGTCGCATAAGTGGCTCGTAGCTCAGTTGGTTAGAACACAGATCTAGTTAACCTTGGTCGTAGGTTCGAATCCTACCAGCCGCACATCTTTTGCATGAAAATTTGATCTATCATTTATTTAATTTCATTGTTGTTAAATGCCTTCACTAGCCGTAACGGAATTCATTCACGCGGCGGAGAATCTCAAGGTTTGCTTACTTCCTACATCCTAGTTTTGCGTCTCTTCTTCACAGTTCCGGGGCTGGACGAAGTTGCGATGACCCGCCTCCATTTTGAATGATCTAGAGCAAAGTCTTCCGACGCGTCTAGAGATTCCAAGTCTTCTAGGATACAACAGGCCTGCCAAGTCTTCTTAAATCTTCCAGGCGGTCGGCGACCATCGACCGGCAAGTGGTAAACTTCAATGATTATGTCATCCGTGGCCCTTTTCACGTGGCCAAACCAGTGTAGACGTCTTTGCCGCAGACAAACTGGAAGTTCGGGCAAGCCACATGGTCTCGCTCCTTCTTTGCTTGAAACCTTATCTTTCAACCTGAGCTTTGCCATGTACCTCATCATTCTTCTATCAGCACTTCTCAGAGGCTTGATCAGCTTCAGGCTGAGTGGCCACGTTTCCGCGCCATAGATGAGAACCGATATTATACACATCTCATACACATGGGCTCTTCGTCCACGAAGCTGCGATACGAGTCCGAACCGCTCCTTCTGCACCTGCCTCTGAGTCCACGACAATTCCGAAGCAACAAAATTCTTGGACCTCTCGTAGGATCCCTTTCACCTTGAGTGAATCATCATCAGGCGAGCGGGAAACATCGGTGCACTTAGTGCAGCGGAACTTCGTTACTCCCTTACTGCAACAACTGCAAGGTCACTTTCCATACTTGTTGCGTTCTTTATTCTTTCCAGTTACCATGACCTTGGCTTTCTTCCCGTTGACCTTCAAACCACACCGATCTAAGCCATCCTGCCACTATGAAAACATATTAATAGATTCTTGCTTCGAGGTAGACGTTTAAGTGAGATCATCAGCATACAGCAGCTCCCATGGACTCATGGGTCCCCCTACACTCTTTGGACGCTTCCTCTATCACTGTAATGAGAAGTAAGGGGCTAAGCGCTGACCCTTGCTGTACCCCATGCCAACGTCTAGTTGGCCCGGTAGACCAAATTTCGTCATGATTTGCGTTGTTGAACTCCGATACATGGACATTACCAGCGCAACCAATCGCTAGGGAATTCCTTGCCTGCGCAATGCATATTCGATGATTTTCCTGGGGACTCTGTCGCAAGCCTTTTCGAGATCGACGAACACATGGTAGAGTGTTCGCCTTCTTCTTTTGACTGGCACTTTTCTTGTAACTGTCGAAGGATGAAGACGACATCAATTGTAGATTTCTCTCTTCGAAAACCAAACGGTCGGCAATCGATGTCAACGAGCTTCCTCAACCTCCTCTCTATGACCTTCTCAAACATGCTCAAGAAGGCGAATCCCTCTGTAATTACTGCACTCCAAGAAATCAGCTCTCCCCTTGTAAATGGGCACAGTCAGGCTTCTTTGTCATAATAGAACTAGAAATAAACATAGCCTTACTTCGTATGAAACTTTCATTTTCTCGTGATTTATGCTTCAATTCGATCTATAAAACCGCAAGGAGCAACAATCCACACGATATTGATTTTCCAATTTACACTCACCAAAGCGCACATACATGTAGCACAGAGGGCTGTAATTTCTTTTTATTTATCCAAACAGTTAAAAAACATACTGAATCAAGTTGTAAGAGCCAGAGTTGGAAGTGGGTTGTGGGTCATGGGTAAGGTGGGTCAAGTGGGTCACAAAATCGCGTGGGTCACATGGGTCGTGGGTCATGCGTACACTTCGTTAACCCCCTTCCAACCAGTTTGACCCATGATAGATTTGACAATCTCAAATACTGTAAACTTCATTTATTCGTATTCTTATCATTCATGTGAAATGATTGAGTCAGTGTCAATGAAAGGAGTGATGGATGCACACAGTCAAAATATCCAACACCATTGACTTTCACAAGCCTCATACAGTTTCGAAAGGGGGCGGAATTCACACAAATTAAAGGTTGGAAAACAATTGCTGCTATCTCCTGAGAGATGTTGGCTGGTGGAGAAAAGTTGTTTGAGTACAATTGTGTACGCTCGATTCTCGGTCGCTGTCTGACGATACCCAATGATGTGTGACCTTGATTTCAGACATACAGCTACTGAAGAAGTCAGGTATTCAGAGGCTTTACTAATCTTGAAAATTTTCTTGCAATGCGAGCTGACCTTCGTTTTGTTTGTTTCGTTTGATTTTGTTGGTCTTTCGTAGAAAATATCCTCTGGTAGAGATTAGAATGGTAAATCTCTGGTGAGGATTGATCAGAGCCTAAATATTTTCGAAATATATAATTGATCAAACTATCTTGATAATATACATTTTCACATCTAAAGTATTTAGCCGTTCAATCTGCTTTGGCATCGTACATGTTCCATGCATCTCATTGCTCATTCGATGCATGACAATCTAAAATACGCTAATTCATACGACGGTCATTGATATAGACTTATCCCTTTCACACAGACTTATTACGGCAGAGATCTGTGAGGAGATATTTCATGACACCTCGTATCAATAAAAAGTTTCGTTTTGATATTTGATTTGATATCAATAAAAATAGGAATATTTACATGATGTCGCTAGTGATTGTTATCACAACGTACTCGCACATGTAGCACCACTCATATACATCAGTTCATCTATATGCACATTGTAAGCTAATTAATGAATTATAATCATGTCATGGTGCAATTTTCTATTCACACGTTGCGCATGCTTACTCCATTTGCTTTTCAATGAATGTCATTCTAACATCAAATATACAACCTTCTACATAAATCTAACACTAGCGGAAGTAAATGAAATTGTAATCGATTGCCATCAGAAGCAACAAAATATTATTTTGACGATTTTTCTGGGATAATTTTCACACATGTAGTATATAACATAATAAATGCATGCATAAAGGATTTAGGCCTACTGGAGTCTTCTTTTTTTAACTTCATTTGATTAAGAAATGTAAAACTTGAAATTTAGTCAGTTGGGCCCTCAACTTAACTAATCATCTCTCTACGAGTTAAATAGGTAGCACTAAAAAGGATAGCCAAGAATTGTACCAAGAAACAGAATCGTTTAAATTTTTTTAGAACCTTAGGCATTTGTGGTGCATGTACTTTGATTATAAGATAATTTTGATGAGGTTACATGTCTATTTATCATGTGACAAGTGATCTGATACACTTGAATCTTCATAACAAATCTTAACAATTTTGATACTACCAGGCCTCTACCTAGATAGACATAGAATCTTGAATGAAAATGAAACTAAGGATGATACCAGAAAAGGAAATTGCGCTCACATCATTCACCCATGCAGCATGCGGGTCAGGTGGGTCGTGGGTCATGTTTTCGTGAAATGTCGGTGGGTCAGGTGGGTCGTGGGTCACATATGCCGTGGGTCAGGTGGGTCATGAGTCAAATTTCGTTGACCCACTTCCAACTCTGGTAAGAGCTATAGAAGATTATCTCAAGTTGAAAAATCCTACTGAAAACATAGAAGCTTGATTTAGAGCCAATTTGAAGACAATGAAAGCTCGCGATAATGGGTCAGTGCCATTGGTGACAACAGCAGAAGAGGATTCCGTCCGAATTATAGTGGGAGCCGATCAAGATTTAATATCAAAACTGACAACTAGAATCCGAGAGCTTCATGAATACCTCCTCAAACACAGGACGAGATGGCATTTGAGCCAATGGTGATTTATATGTATTTACAATTTTTTAGCGTAAGGTTGATGTTTTAGAAACGTAGCTTGCGAATGAAACATCGACTTCGACTAGACATTTTATAAATAAAAACGCAACATGTCACATACCGTTAAATAAAACAGTCAATTTAATGAAGTCTCAGTTAATTGGTACTTCGGGAAATTTTCAAAGCCGACTGGTTCATCAGATCTGAATCACATAGAACACGATTGTAGGTTTGTCATTGGCCTTACCCATGGAATCATGTAATTTACAACTCAATGGAGCCTAGCGAAGCATCCTGACATCTTGTAGAGTGAGAGAAAATATTGAATCTGTAATTGCCGGTAATTTATCAAACGTTGAAATAGTTCGTTACAGCAGTCACTTTCATCCGATCCATGCAGTTCAGATGCATTCTTAATATGTGCGAACCAGCAAACACTAGACATATCTGTTTACTATATAAGGGGATGAATGCTGCTAAATGTCAATTACACTAATTCAGCTGTAAATAAGACTCACTTTGCATGACATGATTTCTCCAAATGGGGAAAAAGTATCAAAAAGTTCTCGGTCTGTAATACTTGGGTGCAAGTTTTTGATAAACAGGTTCGCCTTTCCTGATTTTCTTGCAGAAGGATCTCTTTGGCAGCGCATCACACGAATAAATTTTCCATTCAGTTCCGTCAGATTCAATGTTTCGATTGCTTGCACCGCTGAAAGGAGAACAACGAAAATGAACTTTCCATGGACCATATTCAACTTCTGGAGAAAACTAATACACTTTAGTGACATTGTAAGTGAACCAGTTGGAAGTATTTTCAAAATAATATTTTAGTGACATGCTGACAAAGTAGTTTGTGAAGTAAAAGAAGACGAACTCACTCAACAACTGTTCTAGCTCACGTCAAGGATTCCGAAATCTTAAAGTTTTCGAAAATTGGAATTATACAGATAAAATAAATCGAGTCTAATATACAATGTCTTTTAAAAGAATAATCAATTTTATTCACAAATTTCATTCATCCTTCATTTGTGGAATAGAACTAGACAGCCATCGTGAATTTATTTGTTATTAACTATCATAGTCTACTACTTTGTAGATACAAATGCCAAAAATATGCTGATTAACTTCATACACTCGAGAGGCCTTTCATTCGGAACTCGTCTGTGCCCGTCGTTCACCCGGAACTAACCCAAGTGTCCATCACCCAGGTGCTATATATTTGAGGGCAATCGGTGGTCAATAGCGATTGACGTTTATTGTCTATATAGCTTTTATAGTTTATCACAATTTCCCATCATCGGACAGCGATGTACATGTAAATAATTGGTTTTGTTCATGTTTTGGCATCGTTTCTTAGAATCTTGAAATGAAATTTTCAGTAGATATTTACCTCAACTATTGATTATAAAACTTTAATTACCCTACATTTTGACAAAAAGCATGAAAAAATCAGCAAATTGTTCGAAAACGTGAAAAAAGTATGACTATTTCCAAAGAAGTATGAAAAAGTATGACCGATTCCTGGACAGCCCATGGACATGAATGCATGGTAACGAATGTATTGAATGCATGATACCGAAATACTTTTATACGGCAATGCTTAAGATGCACTTGAATGTGGCGTTCAATATTTACATAGTATGATGTATTATGCATTACATCTTACTTTTGATGCCATTTTCATCCTCAGACTGGTGCAAGAATGATTCCTGGCTTATGACAGCGAAAGACTTTTTCTATGGATTCATAGACCTGGAGAACGATTTTGAACGTGTCCCGCAGGGTTGACTGGTGGACACGTTACATGGCTTTCTTGTCTATGATAGATTGTATCAAGGCTCTCTTCTTAATCCATCATTGTTCATCTTGATGAAAGCCATCTAAAAATACACAAGCGCTGTTTTGCCTTGGTATGTCCTATATGCGGACAACATCGCCATTGTGGCACATATTGAAGCGTCGCCTTGCAGAGAAAGGACTGAAAGTAAATCCATTCAAAACGAAAAAAATCATCTCATCAGATGATGGCAGTGAAACCGAGCCATCAGGATAGTTTCCGAGTGCTATATGTAGGCAAAGGGTTGGCCGAAATTTCATGCCAATACATCCAATATGCTCTGTGGGTCCATCGCAAATGCAGTACTGGAAAGGGTTGTCTACAACTGGCAAGCTCCACGTTCAAGTGCCATCGGTGCAGTGGCCAAGTTGTTGAACGTCCTCAGTCTGTCAGCCTGTGGTTAATGTTGATGAGCTTGAGATGGTGGAGGTAGAGTGAATCAAAACAGAAGAATTCGATGCGCTGGACAATCTTTAAGGCGCTGATGCAGGTCCTCACCTCACGTAGAAAGAAAAGTCTATTATTCTTGCGTCCGAAAAGGCCTAAAAAAAGTACATGGAAACGAGCAATGGTATCTGAAAGTATGACTGTCAACATCGGCTAGAGAGAGTGGAAATGTTCATGGCAAAATGGATGTGTGGCTCTAATGAAAAGACGGAAAGCGAAATGACGACTTGAGGGATACGGTGAACATCGAGGCAATATCCGATATCATGAGCAGGCCTGTGATTAGCCTACGAGAAAAATTGAGGATTTTCCTTGAAAAATTTGAGGAATAGAAACGGAGCGTAATCTGATAATTGCAAAAAAACTCCAAATTTTAGCATGGATTTTGCAACAGACTTCAAGTCATGAAAGTCACAACGATGAAGGCAACCTCAAGGTTGACCACACCACACTTTTTGAAGTTGTGTATATTACAAGGCGATATTGGCCTTGTCATAATCACTTCCCGCGTTGTTACGAATTTAATTTGTTGACCTCAAGTACTATCTGCTTTAGAATATGTCGAACAGAGGACGTCAGATCAAGCTGCTGATATCGTTGTGCTTCACACTATCGTCTCCAATTCAATGCTTGTCAGATTTGAATACTGTAATTTTTTGAATGTAGGAAATATCCTCAAATACATGCATCTGGGGCTTTGTGACGATTAATTTTCAATGATTTTAGACAAATTTGGAAGGAGAGTAAGCCACAAGCAGAAAGTCTAAAATCGTTGACGGAATGCTCGTGGCTCAAAAATGTCAGTACTTTATTATGAAGGATACGCCACATTACACATTAATTTATTAATATTACTTTACACCGCCTAAGTTTTGTTGGTTCTTGTTTACCTGTTAGCGCTTTGATCATATCGCTCCTATCTACATTCAAATGAACATGAATTCTCTCATACGACACAAAACAGCTGTCAGGAACAGTTGCCAGTTAAGTTGTTAGTCGCATCTAGGCAAAGAGTGATAGATTATCACCTCTATTCGCATGAAGTTCCGCAGACATTGACATCCACATCCTGCAGTAGACCCAGGTTGAAAATTCACCAACCCAGCAATAGGCCCTATGTGGTTTGAATGTCTTAATTAGTTCGCATACTACGATGAGCTATGTGTGCATTACTTTCACACCAAGCTGTTTTCATCAAATTATGAAAACTATCTATAAGTGAATAATTCATCCAGGATAAATGTCGGTCAGCAGACCTTAGAAAACGTAGCTGCAAACAGGCTGATGGGATAGCAGAGTCTCATAGGCTTCCAATCCTCGCACGCTAGTGACCAAAAGGCCATCCGCTTTACCCCGTCGGATGTGTTCATGTTCAGCGGAAATATGGAAGAGAATGAGTGAAACAAAAGTTTCAGTTGACAAGAGCACTGAAATCCAGGAGGGCTGGGCTACCTATACGTTATCATATAATGGGTATAAAAGATCGATATTCTAAAGTTCTTTAAGAAGTACAGGCATGCATTTGGCAGCCATACAGCCGCAGAACCATGTAATGAAGGTCATGAAACAGGTCAAGATAATTCATGAAAATAATTGAATAAGCATTTTATTGTTGGAATTCTACACAACATTATGAGGTTTGAAGTAAAAATTGATTGCAGTGTTCAAATATGCAATTTCAGTAGGTTGATCGCAGTGTTTCACTCAATAGATAAGTGAAAGTGTTGCGCTAACAGACAATAGTTTCAGACAACTTCTCTGCTTAGCAAAATAAGTCCGGACGAACCCGAGCATCTGCAGTCCTGTAGCCTCCAGAAATGAAAACGACGTGAAACAAGAGCAAGATATAAATCATGATTGATTCATGCTTAGCAGTCAGGATGTATGATACATGTTATAGGATTCTATCTTAGCTTTTTGATTATAACTTTACATCATCGCCATTCGTCAAAAAAACATTACATTATCCTACATTTAGTCTAAAATTTCTAACATTTGAGGAATTTCTCCTAGCTTAGCTATGTTAGAGGAATTTTTGAGGATTTGAGGAGTGAAAAAAATATTTGAGGAATCTGAGGAGTAATCTCAGGCCTGCATGAGAAGAAACAGAATTAGACGGATGGGATGAAGCCTAATTAGATCTCACAAAAAACTCTGTTTCAGACTGCCGCTGTAATACTTGGTAATTTAATGTGACACCTTTATTGACAGAGCCAGGAAGAGCAAAAAAACAATAATATTTGGTAATTTAATGCAACAATTTTATTGACAGAGCCAGGAAGAGCAAAAGACCAATCATTTTCTAGCTATCATATACAATGATTGTACTATTTATGGTATCTTTATTTCATATGTGTGCTCTATAATAATACTCGGTCGTGAAATTTCAACAGGTAAGATTTGCTGTTGGTTACATGAGAACATTTTTCTTGATGGGATAACAGAGAAACCACATAGCCTTCAAACTTCTTTGAAATTGGAGGTGATGAACCGGACGATAATAAACTGATGCCACAACATAATTTTATCCATTGTCCACTGTCCATGTGATGGCAGGTGGGGTCTCTGGGATTGTCAATGAATGTTCCACTAAATGTAGGGATCAAAGGAAGTTTTCGTCCACGTAGATAAAACATTTCATGAAACCATCGTGAGTCAATATATGGACGAAAAAGAAATTCAACGCATTGAGCATCTGTACCACTGACTGAGACACTGCAACTCAGCTGTGCTACTATCAGTTGATCAATCTAGGTATGAAACTAAGATTTCTTAAGTTGCTCGATATTCTAAGTACATTTATTTTCACTCCATTTCAAAGAAGTCATGGACTTTCAAAATTTACAATTTATAATTTTTGCGATTTTTGACGACATACTGCATATCCCTGGATAGGATCGCTAGTTTGTCTTGGAATATCAAATGCGGCTTTATGTGCCTCAAGTTAACTAGGAAATCGATTTGCAACCTGATTGGAGTCTTGGTGTCAAAGATGCAGTTCTATGGAAATCTAGAAAATTCACTCGCATTTTTGCTACTTTGAATTTTCAAGAAATTTCAAATCGATGCTGACAATGAGTATTTGCCTTTTCTGCTAACTTATTTGCGCAGAGAACTTCTGTATGATGTGGGGGTAGCAATTTGTGTTAAAAAGATGTTGATAAATATGACTCGCCTGCCATGAGATAAATCAATCATAAGTTAATAAGTAACGCCGATAATAAAAAACCCGAAATGTGCTTTCACTAGATATCGGGTGTTAAGAAAATCATTTAGCTATTTGGAAGTTTTATACATGGAGCATGCACGCGAATACAAGTTCTATCGAAGCGATATATTATTCATGCTTTTAGACTCAGATAATTTGAAAACTAGGCTGCTACCCAAAAAGTGAGGGTTGAAAATATACCGCCACGGCGGTCTATTACAGATTTTATGGTATGTACTTAGACATGTGCATATCTTCGATTAGCAAAAAAGACATTCAGGAATTACAAAAAAGAGCAAAAAATCAGCATATCTAACAAGTAGAACTTTGAAAGACTTTTTAGAGGTCAACGGAAGAATGCCAAAAGGATACACTTGAAGCATCATCAATTACTTCATAAGACTTGAATAAACTGCAAGTTCAATTCCACAAATGATTTTGAAATCTGACGATTACAACAGCAACATAACGTAAGTGTTGTGCAGTAAAATTGCCCACCCAATCAAATGTGTAAAAAAAGTACGATTATATTTATTACATGCCAATTAATTCAAATCAATATTGAACATGCAACTTAGGTTCGTAAGAATGGTCAGAAAAATGCAAAAAGAAACAAAACTAAAAAGCGTGTGCAGTCACCTCTGGAGGACTGTAGTTTTTGCAAAATGAACAGGAGTATGCATTTTTGCTGCACAACACTGTATACTTGACAAACTTAAACAAGAAAGACAAGAGCGCATCATTTTATAAAACATCTTTACATTATTTGGCAAGAATTATTCTTTGCTGAAACGTGTCAGCACACAATTAACGAGAATATTGACGAAGCATCATTTAAAAATAGGCCTACTTGGTGCTACAAGAGTAGAAGTCTGCTAACCAAGCTGTATTTTTAAGAATCATTGCTTCAACAAAATCACAACGATAAGCTGAAATCATTAAAAGCAATGGATGTTCGATTGATAAAATACTTTCGAGAGCAATGAATTTACAGTGCTAAGAATAGCTATAGCGGACTTGATTATTTGCATTTTTGTTAGTTAAACTGTGAAATGGAAAAATATTTGAATATACCCACAGAAAATCAGGAAGGTGTCGCTATTTTAAGTGTAGAATTGGTAATCATAGACTAGCTTCTCAAACTACTAATCAATTTTGAAGATTTGGAAAAGTCAAGTAGAAGTTCTTAACTTTTTGATTTATTTTATCTATATTTCGGCTAATTCATGTGCCATAGCCATTTTCAAGAAAACAGTGGCATGTATACAAAGGAAATTAACAGGAAAACAAGCAAGTTATAAAATTTGTTTTGGCAAGTATATATCACAGTATCCCATAGAAGTCAAGCTATCTCCAAATTGATGATGGAAAAGATATGCAGTCACCCAATATTTTGTTAGACCCCACCCAACCTCCGATATCTACATGTATAATCTGGGGTTTGACAGGGCTAACAAACACAATAAAGCATTTAACAAAATACTAGCTTTCAATGGTTACCCGGAATCATTTATTCAACGTACAAAAAAAGGTGAAGACGAAGAAAAGTCAACGAGTTTCCAAAGTGGATTATCAATATTTTAAAATAGAATATGTGAACGATGATATTGATAAAAAAATCTGCAATATTTTCAAAAGAGAAGTAATAAATATTAGAATACCTAGAAGAACCAAAACATTGAGAAACGCTTTGAGAAAGCGACGAATTAACAAAAATTGTAAACTAACAAATTGCTACATAAATGATTCGAAACTGTGCTTGAGAAAGATAAGAAACTAATAAGAAGAATAAGAAAGAATGATAAGAAACTGTGCTTGTTATCAAGTGTGATGTAAGAAATGTCAACAGCGGTACATCGGTAGTACGGTTCGCCCTCTACACATACGAGTCAAGGGACATCTGCAATCATGTGTCTACAAACATAAAAATGTATGTAAATTTGAGTTTTTTGAGATCAACATCATAAATACATCGGAGGACGAACGCAACTTGCGACTGAAGGAGGCGATGCCTATTCGCAAACACAAACCAACGATTAACAGTCGCATCGAGTGCGAAGGGTTGAAAGAATTTTTATTCATTTAAATCCTACCTTATTCTTGAAGACCTTGTCAAACCCCAGATTATACATGTAGATATCGGAGGTTGGGTGGGGTCTAACAAAATATTGGGTAACTGCATATCTTTTCCATCATCAATTTGGAGATAGCTTGACTTCTATGGGATACTGTGATATATACTTGCCAAAACAAATTTTATAACTTGCTTGTTTTCATGTTAATTTCCTTTGTATACATGTCACTGTTTTCTTGAAAATGGCTATGGCACATGAATTAGCCGAAATATAGATAAAATAAATCAAAAAAGTTAAGAATTTCTACTTGACTTTTCCAAATCTTCAAATCTGATCATGACATTTGGCCAAGACATTTTCTCTCAAACTGCTAAGTATGGAAACAAGAATTAATAGTAAGTCAAGCCGTCAAGCTCAAAACCCCTCTCAGGATCAGCTTCAGCAACGTAAGAGGACTGAGGTCCAATTACGACGACATCAACATCTTCCTGCAAGGTAAGTCACCAGATCTTCTAGCCCTGTCGGAAACCAGGTTAGATCCCAGTGTGTCATCAAGCGACGTTACTCCTGATGGATACATATTTCACCGGATGGATAAAGCACCTTGTCATGGTCTTGGAGTCTATGCCAAGACAAGCCTTCCCTTGAGAAGGCTTCGTAGCTCAGAGGATCCAAGGCATGAGTATCTTGCCTTCATTGCGCCGCTGCAGAAGACCACTCTTCTTCTATTTTTCCCATACCGCTCCCCATCAACTAATGCGGATATTTTCAATGTTCTTTCTGACAAGATCGATTATCTTCTACAAGAGTATCCCAGCGCTGAAGTTGCCGTTTTTGGTGACTTCAACGTGCACAATGTTGACTGGCTTGTGCACTCACGCACCACCGATCTCTCCGGTCAGGCAGCCCAGGATTTCGCTGTCTCTCACAACCTTAGTCAAATTGTCACTTGTCCTACCAGAGTGCCTGACCGAGCTGGGGATACTGGATATCTCCTTGACCTGTTTCTCACCTCAAATCCAACTTGTTTTTCACACAAGGTTACTTCTCCCCTCGGCACGTCTGATCACTGTGTTATCACAGTTTCTGGCAAACAAATTTGCTCCACACCGTCTGCACCCTTCCATAGAACAGTTTATCAATTCTCCAAAGCAGACTGGTGTGGCTTCCGCACTTTTCTTAGTCAAGTTCAAGCTGAGAATTTGATTCTGAGCGAGAACGTCCACAAGTCGGCGCAAGAACTGACCGAGTGGCTTCAGATAGGGATGTTGGCCTACATTCCTCACCGTACTTTCCAAATGAAGCCCCACTCACAACCTTGGTTTACACCAGAATGTGCAGCTGCAAGTTGCCAGCGTGACCACTTTTTCCATAAGTATAAGCGTGACAGTAGCGCTGGCAATCTTGAATTGTACAAAACCGCACGTAGACATTGCAAGGAAACCATACATCAGGCCAAAAGCCGTTACGCTTTGTAAGTACGGAAATCCATTGCTACCCAAAAGCTTGGCTCTAAGGACTTCTGGAGGATTTACAACAGTGTCACCAATAGGAACAAATCCTCCATCCCAGCACTCCGTCATGCCGAAGTCAGTACTTCTATGGCGACAACCTCAGCAGACAAAGCCGAGCTCCTTTGCAAGGAGTTTGCGAAGAATTCGTCATTAGACGATGGAGGTAGAATTCCACCTCCAATTCCCACGCGCACTGATGAGACAATTAGTCCTCCTTCAGTCACAGTCCGAAACGTCAAAAAGATCATCGCCGGTCTCGATAGCTATAAGTCTAGTGGACCAGATGGCATCCCGGTTTCGGTCTTCAAGCATCTCTCACCTGAGCTTTCTCCACTTTTATCTAAACTGTTTAGTAGATGTGTATCCACCGGTGAGTTTCCCTCTTGTTGGAAAGTAGCTTCCGTGGTTCCAGTTCCAAAGAAAGGTTCTGACTCATCTCTTCCATCTAGTTACCGTCCTATCAGCCTGCTTCCAATTGCTGGCAAGGTTTTTGAAGCAGTGATTAATCAACACATTGTTAACTTCCTTGAAACTCAGAACCTTCTATCAGAAGAACAGTATGGCTTCAGGCACTCTCGATCAACTGCAGATCTTCTTTCATATGTCACTGAACATGTGAGTCGTGTCCTTGACAGACAAGGTGAGACGAGATCAGTTGCCTTGGATATTTCCAAGGCATTCGATAAAGTCTGGCATCAGGGACTCCTTATGAAGCTAAAGTCCTATGGAGTTGCTGATCAACTCCACAAACTTCTTGCTTCTTTCCTTAGTGACCGGCAGATATCTGTCGTCTTAGATGGACAAAAGTCTTCCACCAAGTCTGTCAATGCAGGAGTTCCTCAAGGGTCAATTTTGGGACCCACTCTTTTTCTGCTGTACATCAACGACCTCCCAGACTGCCTAGTGAGTAAATTGGTGATGTATGCAGATGACACAACACTCTTCAATTCCAATGAGGGACTCGCTAAAAACACTCGACAACGTCAGCAGTTATGCGACGTTCTTAATGAAGACTTACGCAGGGTCTCAGAATGGGGCGCCAATTGGCTTGTTTCCTTCAATCCTTCAAAAACTCAGAGTATTCTGCACTCACGACTTAAAGGAGATGATGATGATCATAGCATTAAGATGTCAGATAATAGGATCAGAGAACAAGATACCATCTCCTTCCTTGGATTGTCGGTTACGAAAGACTTGTCATGGAAACCGTACATCCAATCCATTAGCAAGCAGGCAGCTCAACGCATTGGTAGTCTCTATCGTGCCAGCAGCTATCTTTCACCACAGACTGTCAGCTATCTTTACAAGTCCACTATTCGTCCTCTGATGGAGTATTGTTGTCATCTGTGGGCAGGCGCCCCACAAACGCATCTTAACCTCCTTGAACGGGTTGAGAAACGTGTCAAGAATCTCATGGGTGAAAAACTTGCTAGCAAGTTGCAGCCGCTCTCCGTCAGACGGGATGTTGCTTCACTCAGTCTCTTCTACAGGTACTATTTCGGTAGAAGCAGCTCTGCAGTA
Organism: Prostheceraeus crozeri; assembly: GCA_907163375.1. NCBI lineage: Eukaryota > Metazoa > Platyhelminthes > Polycladida > Euryleptidae > Prostheceraeus > Prostheceraeus crozeri. Next base: position 57,058 of record CAJQUW010010131.1, read on the forward strand.
AATGAGTGCGTACCCAAACCTAAGATCTGTTAGTTATCAATTTCTGACATTGTTTCTCTCTCTTGCAGTTAACGGTGGGGTTTTGAATATACGCCAGTTCAAATACCATTGTTCTAATATATGATCATGTACAATGGTAGCAGAGCCAACGCCTTGGAGTCTGCCAAAGCCAATTTGAAAACCCCACCGCCAATGCGAAGTGATTCCTCCTACGACGATTGGAAGAAAGAGATCCAAGTGTGGAGGCTGCTGACTGATCTCGAGAAGGAAAAACAAGGAACAGCCCTTCTTTTGTCCCTTTCGGGTAAAGCGAGAGATGCTGCCTTAGAGCTTGATATTGTCGATATCAGCACTGACATCGGTTTGGAAATTATCATCGATCGTTTGGACAGACTATTCCTTGTTGACAGAGATAAACTTGCGTTTGCTGCTTACGAGAAGTTTGAATCTCACACTCGTTCCTCTGATTTGTCTATTGAGTCTTATCTCGCTGACTTCGATCACTTGTACAACAATGTCAAGAAATTTGGCATGATCTTGCCCGAAGGGGTGCTTGCTTTTCGCCTACTGAAGAGTGCCAATCTGACGCAAGATGAGGAAAAGCTAGCCCGTGCGACAGTGGCCCATTTGACATACCATGAAATGAGTATTTCACTGAAGAAGATTGCGGGACAGATCGGTCTCGAGCAAAGAAAGTCCAGTATTGTTGTCAAAGAGGAAGCCTTTGCATGTTCTTCGAAGGGTAGCCAGGATGGTGAGCAAGAAGCATTCTATAACCGTTGGCGAGGCGGTGGTTACCGCGGCAGAGGGTCTCGAGGCAGGAATTACAGGTCACAAAGTGCGGGAAAGCGAAAATTGAATCCCCTGGACAAATTTGGAAAAGTCAGCAAATGCAGCGTTTGTGGGTCAAGATTTCATTGGGTGGCTGCCTGTCCTGACAAGGATAAAGAAGAAGCCGATGAAGACGTGAAAATCACACTGATGACAGGTGACGCAGAGAGTTCGGATCTCGAAGATACCCTCGGTTGTGCTGTACTTAATTCTGCCTGTACGAAGACGGTTTGTGGATCGGATTGGTTAAATTGTTACCTCACCTCCCTGTCTGAAGAGGACAAGTCACAAATCGTTGAAACGGAATCCACTTCTACCTTCAGGTTTGGAGACGGGAAGAGATATTGCTCGTTAAAGCGGTTGAAGCTTCCATGTCGAATATTCTCTCGGCAAGTGTTCGTTGAAACTGATGTTGTTTCCTGCAAAATTCCACTTTTGTTGAGCAAGATTTCAATGAAGAAAGCGGGAATGAAAATTGATTTTGCAACAGATGAAGTGACCATATTTGGGCAGACAATGATTCCCACCAGCAATGCAGCAGGGCACTACGTCATACCACTCTGTCCAGAGGTCAATGATGTCTTGATTTCGTTGGATGACGAAACATCCAAAGACCGCATGAAAATTGCAGAAAAATTGCACAAGCAATTTGCACACGCTTCAGCGAGCAGACTGGTTAATCTTTTACGAAAGGCTGGAAAGTTGGATACTGATCTGCCTGGTATGTTGCAGACAGTAGAGAAAAAATGTGAAATTTGTTTGAAGTACAAGAAGCCGAATCCACGTCCAGTTGTAGGCTTGCCCATGGCAACAAGATTCAATGAAACTGTCGCCCTGGATCTGAAGTCAGTTGACCGTGTTCAGTTTCTTCACATGATTGACGTTACTTCAAGATATAGTGCTGCGATCGTAGTTGACAACAAGAGGCCTGACACCATCATCGCCGGTATTTTCCATAAGTGGATATCCGTGTTCGGTCCTCCGAAGAATCTTTTGACAGACAACGGTGGGGAGTTTGTCAATGAAAAGTTCGTCAGCATGGCTGAAAATTTCAACATCCGAATCAAGACTACTGCTGGCGAAAGCCCCTGGAGTAATGGGGTAGTTGAACGCCACAACGGAATTTTGGGCGATTCAATCAAGAAAATAATGGCTGATGCAGAGTGTGATTTCAATATCGCACTTGACTGGGCTATCGCCTCAAAGAACTCCTTACAAAATCACCATGGATTCGCGCCTAACCAAATTGTCTTTGGGTCAAATCCTTGCTATCCAAACGTTGAAACCAATGAAGTTCCCGCTCTGGAAAGTACAACAGTCAGTGAAATTGTTGCCGCAAACTTGAGTGCAATGCATTCTGCAAGAAAAGAATTCATAAAGAATGAGTCTTGTGAAAAGTTGCGCCGTGCGCTTTTGAAGAATACTCGGAATAACTCTGATCCGGTGGCTCCTGGAGACGATGTTTTCTACAAACGCATGAATTCTGCTGAATGGAGGGGTCCAGGACGAGTAATCGGTCAAGATGGACAACAAGTTCTCGCGAAACATGGTGGCCTTTATGTTCGAGTTCATCCATCGCGGATACGGCTGGCACATAGTTCACAAGAAATGTCCGATGGAAGTCCTGCGAACGAGCCTCCATCAAGCGAACATGCCGCTGAAGTCGCCGACTCAACGCCGCTGGACCTAGAGGAAGACGATCAAAATGGATCTGCTTGTATTCGACCCGCAGAATGTAATGATGCTGGAAGCAATGAGTCTGACTTGGATAGAATGGATGACCCTACTCCGCGGTACGAGACTCATCCATCTGACGAAAGCGGAACGAAGAATTCGACAAGAAAACCGGCAAAAGGACAGCGAATCCAGTTCGGATGTGATTCAGACAGTGAACTTGCAACGGTCGACGTTCTGGGAAGAGCTGGGAAGGTAACCGGTCGGAATAGACATTGTTTCAATGTAAAATATTCAGATGGCACTGTACGATGGATCGACCTAAGTAAGGTCATGGATTACAGAGAAATTCAAGATGATGAGGAAATCTTCATTGCTGACATCGGAACGTGGGATGATGCTAAAGACCGAGAAATGAAACTTTGGAAGGAAAATGATGTGTACACGGAAGTACAAAATTCTGGTCAAAGGACTCTATCTTGCCGATGGGTGATTACTGAGAAAATCGTGAATGGTGAGAAAGTTGCCAAAGCCCGTCTCGTTGCAAGAGGATTTGAAGAGCAACTAGAGGAAAGAACTGATTCTCCAACGTGTTCGAAAGAGAATTTTCGATTGGCTCTATCTATCCTTTCGATACGGAATTGGGAGCTCAAATCCATGGATATCAAAGCTGCATTCCTGCAAGGAGACCAGATCAATCGAGATGTTTATCTCATTCCTCCACCAGAAGCAGAAACTGAAAAACTGTGGAAACTGAATAAGACCGTTTATGGTCTTAACGATGCTGCTCGGGCATGGTATCTGAGCCTGAAAACGATACTGGAGTCTCTTGGTGCCCGCAATTCCGGCATTGATAATGGATTGTTTACTTGGTGTGATCAAAGTGGTGAATTAGCCGGCATAATTTGTGTACATGTGGATGACATCTGTTTTGGTGGAACAGAAGAATTTGAGAGGAACGTGATCAGTGAAATTTGTCAACGCCTCTCCATCAGCAAAACTGAATCTTTGTGTTTCAAGTATCTCGGTTTGTCTCTGTGTCAAAGAAATAGTGGCATCTTCCTTGAACAAGCCCACTACGTGCAGGAAATTGACGAAATTTCGATAAAGGACAAAAGGAAGGACCGTCCTCTGTCGCAAAAGGAACAGGCTGTTTTTCGATCAATGATAGGCGCTATCAATTGGTTATCTTCGCAAACTCGTCCTGATGCGGCATTTGAATCCTGTATCCTGAGCACCAGTATGAAACATCCATGTGTCTCTGATTTATTAGCAGCGAACAAAGTGATTCGAAAACTGAAAGATGACAAGGGAGGCATTCTGATCGATTTGAATGGATTTGATCATGAAAATGCCTGTCTAGAAGTCTATGCTGACGCATCATTTGGAAACCTGAAAGATGGAAGCTCGCAGGGTGGATATGTCATATTTCTTAGTGATGGCACAAGAAGGTGCATTGTGGCATGGCAGTCAAAGAAGTTGCGACGTGTTGTGAAGTCGACTTTCGCGGCTGAGACGATGGCGATGATTGAGGGTTCTGAGGCAGGCATCTATCTCGCTAAAGTTTTGAAAGATTCCTTTGGGCTGGCTCCTCGCATTCTTTGCTTTTCCGATAACGCATCTCTCATTGATGCGGTAGGAGCTACGACATCATTGACTGACAAAAGACTGCGAATTGACATCGCAATACTGCGGGAGATGGTGAAGAACGGAGAAATCCACCTTTCGTGGATACCTTCTCAAGAGCAACTGGCTGACTGCTTCACCAAGAAAGTTGCATGTAAAGACAAGATGTGTGCTTATATGCATTTGTAGTTACAAAGCAAAGCTGACCTACATGTAGATGTTTCGATGACTTTTACTCTGATATCTTTACCAAATCCGAGCTCTTTGCATTTGAAGAAATTCGATCTTCCTTATATTAGTAATTTTGTAAGCAATTGCATTTGATAAGATTTGATCCTATTGTACGTTTTTTTTTCTAGAACTTTCTTTACAAGTTTCTATTCTTGTAGAGGGGAATTTGTTAGTTATCAATTTCTGACATTGTTTCTCTCTCTTGCAGTTAACGGTGGGGTTTTGAATATACGCCAGTTCAAATACCATTGTTCTAATATATGATCATGTACAAGATCTTCTCCAGAAGCACACGCAGAGCTAATGCACTCACATGCTATAATGTGAGCTTAGAACGAGCACGTACTGTGAGTCGCTCGAAAAGCTTTTTTGTTCGCACGGCACAGCTTTGGAATCAGCTTCCCCAGACCACTTTCCCTGACCAATACAATCTTGATACTTTCAAGAGGCGTGCGAATAGGTTTCTGATGGGGACAGCTTAATCAGATTGGAAGATCTGTTTTTTTTTAAATTTTATTTATTTAAAATAATACATTTGTTACTTTTCATTGAGTAACCCCTAGCTTCGTTCATGGCTCATAGCTGTGCTAGGGGTGAAAATTCAGTAAAAAAAAATTAATTTGACAGATGTCTATGGGTTTCATGCGAGCAGGAAAAATTGAAGATCTATTTCATTTCATTGTTGACTGTCCGCGATACCTACGAATTTATTACACAATTGAGCGTTACCTTCATGATAAAGATCTTGAGCGACTTCTATGCCATGATGAATGGGTTGAAGTGGACGCAAATGAAATCTATAGTTGAATTCGGATGTAGCACCTGCTGACTGCATCAGGGAAAATCATCAAACTTGATACGAGCCGACCTCGTTTAAATAGAGTAATGTCATAATGGATCATTTGAATTGACGAATTGGCCGATTTTGTAGACGTTGTCGAGAATCAGCCCAACTTTGAGCGATGTATTCAAATTTTCTGCTTTCTAGCTCCATCATCGGTGAGGTGAGACATTTGATTTTTACTTACATTTCGTATTCATATACATGTATCATTAGTCTTCAACCCACCGGGAGGAGGGAGGCGCTCAGCCCAACCGAAACTTTTCTAGCTCCTGAACGAAGGAAGATACGAACTCCAAATTTTAGACAGCCTACCTTCTACGTCTTCTACAGATTTCCACCAATTTTGAATAACATCAGCTCAATACTTTCGTCACAATGAGATTTCAAAAATTTGAAGATGCGACAGATTTGTCGAGTTTTGCACTATTTTCACTTTGAATGTTTTCAGGTGTCCTTATTAATATAAAAACTATTCGAATTTAAAAAAGCGTCTTCTCGTGTCAATTTGAACAGAAAATTATAACTCCCTTGTAGATTCTATTTGAACTTCTGACTTGTCATGATGAGAGCCCTCACTTGGTCCATCTTGTTTTGAATTTGGACCCTTAGTTTCGGAAATAAGCAGCCCCCCACGGCGCGCATAGCTAAACGAGTATACTAAATTAGGACATACAATCAAAATAAGAAACTAATTCATTCATTGTAGCGTGACTTAGCTACTTGACTTATCTATCTTTATAATGTGCATAAGTTTTTGTCTCTTCTCCTCTCTTTCATATTTCTGCCGCATTTTGTAAAGCTGCAATGTTTTAGCAATATTTCGAGAGGATTTCCACTATTTTGTTCATGTCATGTTTCTGCAAACTCCTTTTGCAACTAAACTGATATTTTGATTATGGACGGGCGTAGCTCTGATAACCATGTGGGCTTTTATAATCGAATCACTTGCCATCATCCTGAGAGTCAACCGAGTCTTTCCACCTACCGATCACATCAGCCGCTCATTCCACATTTAGGACATCTATCAATTGTATTATCTCTTCCAAAATTTTTCTTTTCGATCATGTGACCATCGTGTCACCTAAACGGAAATTTTCCCCTAGTAGGACCAAATCCATTTTCAATAAAAAATGACAAATAGAAAAATAAAATAGACAAATAAATTCACATCATTCGATCAATATCCTTTGTTTCGCAATGTTTTTTGCGCAGTAATTCCTTTTAGATCATGCGATAAGTAAGCCTTCAAAATAAGTCGACACACTGACAGGTTAAAGATAGTTCCATAAAAGCTTCAAGCATGCCTGTATTAAGTCCTCACGAATATCCAAAACCTGCTGCTTTTCATAAGTCACTTGTAGCAACTAGTGTACCCCTTGCAAAATGATAACAACGAAATTATTCATACATTTGTACATCTGTGAGCCTTCATTTAATGCATTTTATTCATTGGCCAGGCAAATATGCAAATATTCATTACACCATTCCAATCAACAATTATGTTATTCTTTTCATAGGGCAGCGAAATATAATGTGGGATGCGGTTTCACGCTCTGAGCAAATGCCGTTTTGGCAGAAGGGGGCAACTTAGTGTATAAAGTTGTGTCGTCCGTGTCCTTTCAGAATTTGGGTGAGAGTGTGTGGGACATTGGATGGAAAGTGGTTGTATGAATTGTAGTGAAATGAGAATTTTGTCTGATGAAAGTGCTTGTATTTTGCATTTTGAATAGTAGTAGTGATACTTTCGGTTAAAATGTGATCCTCAAAGGCTTGATATTTGTTGTCCTGTTTAAGTTTGTGATTGTATAGTATTTTAAGGTGGTCTACAATTGGAGCTAATTGGGATAAGCTTACAATTTCGTCTGTGCCACTTGATCTAAATGCTTTGCAAATACGTAGGGCAAACAATCGCTGCACCTTAGCGCTTTACGAACAGTTTTCTTATGCAAGGCTGCACCCCAAATTGTTATTGCATAGGCGGTCTGCGGGACATAAACTCCATTATGTAGATGGCGAATATTCGAAGATGAAGCTCCGTAGGTGACTGATGCTATAATGGAGAGACGTTCGGCATATGTCATAGTGCGTTTACAAATGTCATGGATATGATTGTTAAACTTAAGCTTGCGATCAAATATCACTCCTAAAATGCGGCTGTCCTTCAGTGTAATATTTTCATTGTTAGCTAACGTAATGTGTGTGAATGGCAGAACTCTCATCTTCGTAGAAAGGGTGACTTGGGTTTTGGGGATGTTCAAGGACAGACCTTTTGCTTGGACCATTGTAGAAAGGTTTCACTGACCTCTCGCTCTTTGTTGCATATCCGCATGAATCACTACTGTGCAATCATCTGCATAAGCTACGACTCTAACAAATTGAGCAAGTTTCGTCACAGCCTCATCTATACACACATTCCACAACAATGGACTCAAGTAACTTCCCTGAGGAGTGCCACAGTTTGGAGACATGGAAATGTGAGGGAAAAGCTTGCTTGTGGTGTTACTTGGTTTTAGCAGGCTACTTATCAGTCGGATGGTGTGAAAATCAGTGCTACTTTTGGATTGCAGTTCATGTATTATGTGCTTTGGAGGGGCATGATCAAAAGCGGCTGTGAAATCAAAACTCAGTAGTAGAGAGTCGTCTTTACAGATGGAATTGTATATGTCTAAGTGCAGTTTCTGTGCTTCGGCCTTTCAGAAAACCATGCTGAGCTGGATGGAGCCAACTAGTGTCAGTGCGATTTTGGAGGATCTTTTCAAACACTTTGCATATGATGGAGTTAACTGAGATAGGTTTGAAATATTTTGCTGACAATTGTTAATAAGTGATAATTGATAATAATAAATAATAAGTGATAAAGCAACTAAATTAAAGTAAAAAATGTTCTATGCAACAAACGTGAGAAGCAGATTTTTGTATCAAATCAACTACTATTATAGTTGTAGAACTGCATAATAAGTCCTTCCAGTTTTGTCACTATGCCTTCTTACCGTCTTCATCTCTCTCATAGTTGACATACGCATAGCCCAGTGGTTGATTGTTGTCCCTCCTCCGACAAATGCGGATCGATATAACTTTACCAAATTGACTGAACTTTTCAAATAACAATGCCTCGGTAGCATCATTTGGCAAATCACCAATATACAGTGAAGAAATTGGTCGAGGTTGCTGATTCGTCATTTTTTTGAGTTTCGGTTGTAACACCTGATCAATAAAAAACTTAGTTAAACATGATCAGGCACTTTATTAAAACAAAGCCATATAGTTTCATAAAATGGTTCATTACATAGAAATCCGACTGTTCGCTTCTGTTTAAGTAGGGGAGACTAGAATGGACAAAGCGGTATTTTGATGGTCACTTCAGCCGATCATTTAGGCATCGCCATAGATTAATATTGCTAGATTTTAAGAGGTGTCAAATTTACTAAATCATGCAACAGTTGTAGATTTTTCGTAAGACGATGTAGTGGAAGTAAGCTTGCACAAGTCGTTGGTCAATGGCTTTCATATATGAAGAGAAATGGAAAAAACCTTGAATATTCACAAAGTGTTCTGATAAGCTGTCTGTGCATTCCTATCATCAATCATTGGAAGCCGCCATCGGTTGCGCATCGTTGTCATGACAACGGATGTCCACGATGAGGCACTATCTTCTATGTCCATGAAATTTCTAGTCCTTTGTTATTATGAAGTGTCGAATATCTATGTTTCAGGACATGTTTCTCCATAGAAACACTTTTGCAATAATGATTACATTATAATGAAATCCTATATATGTCTATGGATGAAATATAGTGAATGTGTGCTTGTGGGATATGGGATAGACCATATACCAAAGAGCCATACAGTAAGTGTATTAGGTACAGTAGCAACAGCATTTATTAAATCCTCAATGTGTATAAACTTCGAATTAATAAAATGAACTCGAGGTGAACACAGTTGGACATTTGTTACAAATGTGAGAAATGCAAATTTTTGAAAAAATTACCACGGAATCGACTGATCATGATAGTATGCGCGGAAGTTTCAGCCTTGGAGAGTGTTTGTTGAATTAGCAGTTCGAAAGCTGTTGCTGTTACTTTCATGTTCAATCTCAAGAGTGTTTCTTTTGCGTGATCATATCACAAGCAATTACTTGCCCACTAGAGCAAATTAATATATCAGACAATGATTTCAATTAACTTCAAAAGATGTAGATAGGTAAAATATATGAATCATAAAACATGCCGATGAAAATAGAATTAAAAATTTGAAATTTCAGCCTACAAAGCACAATAGGATCTTGACTTAACTTCATGAGGACTTCCTCAAAGATAAAGACTGTAAACTCTGCGAAAATTTGGAAACTACTCAAAATGTATACTACTCGTTGAGGACAAAATAGCAGTAGCATGCAATAAGTCTATAACTTGCTGCAGTATAGAAGTCGAAGGTACCTCAACCGGAAGCGAATTTATGATGAAACATGGAAACTGGTGGAAGAAGGCATTATAGAGCAATTGAAGGAAACAATAATTTCAAATTGTCCATAAAGTCGCCACATTATCATGACTCATCCCTCAAATTTTAAATCGCAAAATTTTATTTATTCACAAAATACAGATTCAATACTGATTTGTTGAAAGACGTAATTTCCTTGCTTGCTTGTCTCTATACTTATGATATCACTGAAGCGACAACAGAAATCTAGTGCGCGAAATTGAAGCATGATTTTTGTGGAGCTATGGTAATAATGCTCGAATCTAGACTTACAGTTCTGCTTCGAATAGTAGATGCCTTCGTGCTATCTGATCCCTTTTCTTTAACAATTAGTGATCGATTAATAACTATTGGTAATGTTGGTGGGATTTGCTTAAAAACTGACAGATTACAAGCGAAGCAGCAAATTAATGCTAGCTTTGGCATCTGCCGATACATAACCTAGCATATTAGATTGTGCAAGAAAACAAGCATCAATTATGAGGAAACATAGCTTTTATTTTGTAATAGCATCTTGATTGAAGTCACAAGCGATATCTTCCTAGCAGCATGCTGCTGTCATGACTTCTTTTTCACATCAGTGCATACTATCTCTCTCTCTCTGCTTGGTTTTTCGGCAGACTAAAATTGAGAGCAACATTTGCTTTTGTGTGCAGCAAAACATAATTCACAAAAGCATCTAATTCCATCCACGCCATAGAAATAAATTGTTTATCTAAAGTTGACTAGAATGGAAATTGACTCAAGGTCGCGGCACATCCGGGGGAACTAAGTTGGGGCATGAACCACCAATGAAAAGCTTAGAATTGCACATGTGACTGATTCTAACCCAATGAAACAGCCGTTGACAAGTGTATCTAAGTTAAAATGCGTGCGATTTTTGTGCCACTATTGTGTATTGCATGAAGCTTTACTTCCATTCTAGAGGTTTTATTGTTATCAATTTCTATGATCCACGCAGTCAAGAAATTGACGAATGTGTTTATCTTTCATTTATAACAATTGAACTTACTTTGAACTTTTGGAAGAAATCAATTCACCAGGACAGTATTATCGAAAACCGTCCATTATCTTTGAGTGTTGTTGTCTTTGTTGAAGCCAGTTGATCAATGTCAAGAGCCAATACTGAAAATGGAAATCTGATGCTAATAATCTATCAGAATTCCATCCACTCAGTCGAGGCAGTGACAAATGTGGGCTTGGTCGGTCATGTCACAACACCATTTGTTAGATGGCAAATCTGAAAGATATTCGATATAAATATAATGAAGGTCGCAACAATGAGAATATATTCACAGCCGTTGATCATGAAGTGTATAATTATAGTATCAATAGTGCTTTGGCTCTACTAAGACACACTAGATTCATTTTTTCACGCACATCTGTAAGTCGATAATTAGGGACGCTGACACTGACAAGTAAATAGTGAAAGCTGGCTGTCCCTACTAAATGCCGAATTTAAAGAGAATCAATATTCTAACTGCTAAAAATCTAACTGTATCGTGCAATCAGGACAATTGAGTTAAATTCTATGACGTCACAATCAGTCTACGAGAATATATTTTGCCAAACTAATTGCTCGAGCAGCAATTTCTGTTTCTCAGATGAATATTCAGAAATTCCCTCTGGTTATGACTTCACTAATGAGTGGTTATTCCAATATCCAGAATAGAAATTGCTTTGCCACTTTTCCACTAACAACTCCCGGCGGTTCAATATAAAGATATATTTAGCCTCTTGAGGACAGGTTAGCTCATCTCGTCCTATTTTTAAATGCCAAATCTGCCCAGGTGGCGCACCTCGTCCTCGGCACTTATAGACTGATTTTCTCATGTGCTCAACTCGGCAGTTGAATAGCAAAGGACGAGCTCGTCCTCCATCCTTAACAGGTTAAATATTATCAGTAATTATGAATTCAGTATCAATAAAAACACAGCATAATTCAATATGAAATCAGCAATATCCAACAGATAAATCTTACAAAATCAATAAAAATTTATTCCTAAATTACATTTATTCATTAACAGGATCAATTATAATTTGATTTGTTTCTTCTCTTATCGACGAAATCATTAAAGCACTTCTGTAAGAAGCACTGCAATTAAGTAATTGTGCTATAAATTGTACGTACAGTCTAATATTCTTGGAGGTAATTTTCTAAGCTTCATCTACTGTGTGATTACAAAGGCTATTATAGAAAATATCCGAAGAAAATGTTTGATATCAAGTGTTGAAGAAATGTTCACAACCAGTGTAAGGATCACGTTAATCAGATAGACTCCTAGAGCATGACTGAAAAATGAAATTTGTAGCGCTAAATTTGAAACCCGTTTATGACTGTTGAGACTACCCATGCAATACCATAGAAAACTACTGTATATTCTCTTATTTTCTAAGTGGAAGTATTCCACTACATGCTATCTAGTCACCATCATTAAGTATTGTCTAACGATGTCTAATGAAATTCAGTGCAATTAGCTTCTTCGTTGAACAAAGTTTGAGGGAAGAGCACAGGCATAGACACATCAGTTGTCCCTCAAAAAACTTAATAGACAAAAGAAGTGAAAATGACAAAATTAGATTAGTGATTAAACTGATCTAGGGAAAGATAAATAGCTATACAAAAAAGACGACTAAAAGCAGAAATAAACAAAAGACAATGGAAAAATATATGGAAAAGTGAAGAAATAGTGAAGGTATAGGGAGATAAAAATTGAAGCAATGCTGTAACTACATGCTCCTGCATAATAAAAATCGAGTGAAAATTAAGTGACTACGTCGTGCTTTTAACTGAAGTTATAATTAGTTACAAAGCAACATATTGAACGATTACCTCCTGATAACATGTTACATGCACTGACTGAGGGCAACACAAATACAACTTGTAAAAACTATGAAATCTGCGACGTAGTAATTTTAAAAGTGAATTAACTGTGCACTTTAAAAATATTACCATGTGTAGCAGTCAATATAACGGTTGATACCCTCATCCGCAAGTCATTTATATGTATGTAGCAATAATGAAGTTGTGTACTACTTATACACATTGAAATGATCTATAGAAAACGGCAACACCCCATTTTCAAGTGGCAGGTGCTAGGTAAGATAATAAAGGAATAAATTCAATATTGCTTCATTTGGGTTTACGACTTTTGGGTTGCCTTAGTAATGATAAACTGGTATGAAATAAAAATGAACTTTTTTAATAAAATTTAAAAAATATATATGTATTCAAACATATTTAAATAATGAAATTTTGAAACATATTTAGATAAAAAAATGTTTTGCAGTCTTCAAAAACAAACTTGAAGCTGTGGAATTTTTCGACTATTTGAATTCTTTGCATAAAAGTATTCAATTTACCATGGAAAATGAACAAGAAAAGCATATCAAATTTCTCGCCGTTATTGTACACAAAAATGCAGATAAATTTGAGACTGAATGGACTTTGAAAGACACCAACACCGGTATTTATGTTCCTTTCCTTTACGTCAAGAGCCAATACTGAAAATGGAAATCTGATTTACGAATCATTTTGATGAATCAATTTGATGGAAATCTGATTATTTACGAATCGTTTGCTCCTTTCAAGCACAAAACTGCTGCTATTTACTCCTTCATTTATCGTGCTAAGCGCCTCTCTAGCAAAGATATTTATTTGAGAGTGCTTGTAATAAAATCGCATCTATTGTTTATTAACAATGGTTTTCATACTAAAGTCATCTAGAAAATTAGAGACAAAATTTTGAATTCCGGACCTAGTTATGGTCAAAATGATGATGATTTGGACCGTGATCGCATATATTGGCGATTACCGTACATCAAAGAAAAAGAAAAGCAAACTCTCAAAACTGTTCACTCGATCAATCGCATCTTGCCCGACACTTGCAAATTATCTGTCGCCTTCGATACTTTCAAAACGAGAAAATTGTTTCCGAACAAAGATGCCTATGAGTTTCGCCTCTAGTATTGTATACAAATTCAGATGTTGGCAATGTGACAATTGCTATATTGGCGAGACTCGTAGACACTTTACCACCAGAATTCGTGAACACTTAGAATGTAGACTAATATATTAGACTACTATACTTAGTAGACCTAAATATACTGAGATAACCAAACACGTTCATAGAAATAGCTATGACAATTTCCAGATAGTTTTTCGCACAAAGTACACGCGCACTGCTGATGAACCTTGATGAACGAACACGAGTCTTCAGTTCCAATTTTATTGTTTTAACATTTGATTGAATTCCGCAGTTTTAGACGGAATTGTAAATGCAAATCAGTTTCTATTGTATTGTTTTTAGCATGTACTCAACTTCTGTGATTTTAGACGCAATTGCCAAGAGTTCTTTTAGCTTTGACAAGTTCTCAATTGATGTATTTAATGGTTTTATCTGCATTGTAACTTTGTCCTGAAGATATGTCCAATAATGACATGAAATCTATCAACCAACACTTGTCGTTTTTATTTTAAAATATTTAAATAAATGTGAAATTTTTATAAAAAATTGAGTTTTCTTTTCGCATGCAGACATAAAATGTAACAATAAGCAGATCTGATTATCGTTTACAATATACATTGTCGCATTAAAACCTGGTTTGTGATTTTCAAATCGAAATGCAAATCCCATGACCTTTGTAGCGTCTGGTAGCAGACCGACATTGCATAATAATCACTTCAAAAATTCATTACAGCAAATATTAGTGCGCTTGCATGCATAACGCTCTCTTTCTTTCTCTCGACTGCCAGAACATAGTTTTATTTGTTGATATCAGTGAAAGTAAACAATTTTTGGCATGCTGCACAAAGATGCGCAAAAATTCATTCTTGTTTATGACAAAAATTAGATAAATTCAATCATAGTAGCGTGACATTAGACAGGTAAGATCAATACGTTATGTGAAAGCCAAGAAAAAATATTAAGTTACCAAAGGACTTTATCTGTTTCATTGGTTTTCACATACCGTAGTGATTGATTTTGCTTGTCTAATGCAATGTGACCAGATTATTTTTATCCAAAACCGGGACAAAACCGATAGGCCTTTACAGATAATGATAGTTGCTGACACAAACAGCGAATTTTAATATATGTTGTTGGGTAATATCGTCAAACCCATACTGTGACAATCATTGAATCTTCATCCTTACGCGTTATGTAAACTGACTATTGGTAGCCTGCTTTTCAAATACCTGTTATCTGTTTGATTTAACGTTTCATCTATTTTTCGTTATCATAAATAATTCATAGCAGAGGACTGAGAAAGTGGCGAAACATAGTGCACAACCTTCACTTCGATTATGTGACTTAATAATGAACTCCGTATGTGATTCTAGTGTTTGTTTTTCGTATCTACAGTATGTGGCAATTTACTGAATGCTTTTTCCATTTCCACTAGTTTTTAGTATATTTATTCAATCGGTGTTCAGTCATTGATTGTTTAACTCGTTATGTTCAGGACTCATTACCTCCTCATTATGAACAATGACGGATTCTTAATATATTTTCATCCATACAGGATGTATAAATAAATGTGTATATCTGCAATTGTTTTTCCATAACTTATTATGTAATAATCAATTTCATGATATTTGGTTAATGTTGATCTCTGAAATGTATAATAAAACTTTTTTTGGTTTATGCAGGCCTCCCAACGAATTTTAGTGAGAATATAAGCTAAAATTATAGGTCCCAAAAAAATATATAGGCTTTTATAAGTTTTCATAATCTTATTATGTATAGGCATATTATTGTTTAATTGAAATTAAATTTATCATGTCATCAATCTTGTTCAATTACATGTGAAACTCCAACCAAACTAATATGATCGTTCACGTAAATTCGATTGCAATTAATAAGTAGGTTTATTATGAGAAGTAGATAAATTACGTAAATGACAAAGTAAAATACGTTGAAAATTGAAGTCAACGACTATCATCCAATACATGCATTAATACGTTCAAGTGCTATTTAACTTTATGAATATCTTGTACATGTAGGGAGCTATAAAATATTGACATTCATTATAAAAAAACAACTCTATTAAAAAATTACAAACTTCTCGGTTATTAGAGAAAGCAGTCTTTGGAAATTAAGAAAAATACTTCGTGAATTGTAAAGTTTTGTACAAAATTTACTTACAGCTTTACCGACCAGAAAACTTCAAAACAAACACTTGTAAAAATGTCCAATCTTTCCACTAAAAAGTTAGAAAGTTCAACAACTGAAAATGTGACACTAGTTAAATAATCTATACAAAAAATGAGGACAAGCAAATTGCTATCACTACAGTCAACTATCTCTCATCAACAGAGTTGAAGTTCGTTATTACAGTCTTTTTTTCTTTATTGTCATTTCGTGGTAAGTTGTCATGAGCTGCCGCTTTTTATTCTGTAATTCAAGTTGCTTCTTTGCGGATGTTTCGATTTTTTCTTTTGCCAATCGCAAAAGATCTGATGCTATACTGATGCCATCCATATCATTCTTTTTTATGCTTTCATCGAGACGGGTTTGTGCATCCTTTAATAGAAGATTGGCTCTCGACGTTTCAACGTTAATGTTTTCTTCGTCTTTCGCAATAAGACATGTTTGCGCGTCTATTTTTTCTATTTTTCATTGTGTTCCTTTTCTGCTTGAATTTCTTTTTTCTTCGCGTTCTTTCTTTTCCTGTTTAAGTTTTTCCGCCTTTTTCCTTTCTTCCTCCAATTCCTGTTGATAAACCTTCGAAGATGCCCTCGCCACGCTGATAAGGTCTTTTGTGATGGGAACGTTTGTAATGCCATCAAATGATCGGACAGTGTCTTTACATGCTCTTATTCCGATTACAGATTTTGCAGAAAGCGCTGTTCTATCCGTATCAAGCAATCACTGAAAGTCCCCTTTCTGAGTCGGCATTGCTGTGAGCCAATGTGAGAGCTGCTTTTACGACACGGAAAAGATTCAGGTATTTCTTTCTTCCACTTACTAATTCATGTTCTAGTATCTGAGACCAGAATTCATCAATGCGGATTTCATGAATGTCTGACTTAACTTTTTCTTCACCGTACAATTTCCATTCGTCGATGATTTTCACGATGTCGTCATCTTTGAGAAAAGGCATCGCTTCTGCTATGATTTTGATATAGCGGCATCCTTTCTTGTTGGATTGTTCTTTTGGATGTAGTACGCGGAGGGATCGAAGTATTTTGTTATCATGTGGAAGCTTATCGATCAAGTACTGCGATGCAGTTTGGTAGAACGACAGTATCTGTTTCATGACTTCATCCTTCGATTTCGATTCGGCCTTCTCAATCGCGTCTCTGACTGCATGTCCGATTTCAATATCTTCATTAGCCAAATGATTCTGTGACACATCGATTGATTTCAACTTCTCTGAGTTTTCTTTTACATAACTCTGGTTTTGAAAGCGGAACAAGACAGACTTTATCAAATCACACATAGAAGGATATAGATAATGTATCAAGGGGCCTTCTGTTTGAAAGACGATGAGATATTTAAGTAGTAAGCAAACGGCAAACACTCGACCGGCGCGCCCCCCCTCTGGAACGACAGAGTGTCGTGGTGTGCCGGCCAGGTGGGTCCACGTTCACAAACTGTTCGCTGACTCCCCCCCCCTCTGGAACGACAGAGTGTCGTGGTGGACTTGGGCGACGAGCCAGGATTAGTCTTGAGGCTATAGTGTGTGATGTTTTTCGTGCAATCTGCTGAATGTTGGGTTGTAAAATGGGCTGTTTCGAGTGGAAGGAGTGGTCGGATGAGAAAACGGAGGCCAGATTCGGATTCAGCGTGAAATTCTGCATCGGTATGGTGAATTTGAACGCAATCGGAGAGAAAAAATTTTCGCTGACGTCCCCCCCCCTCTGGACAGCTCGCTTCGATTTTGGCTTCCAGTGGACGGATTTAGTCGTGCCATAGCTCGTTTGAAAGCTAAGAGTGAGACAAATTCACTGAAAGAATCGGCTTGTTCATATCTGTCTTCGTTTAGATGTGAGACGCCATTTAAGATTTTGGGACATTGGCGAAAAACGACAGAGTTAGAATTTGGGACGTTTTGGGCTGTAGCTTCAAAACGAAGCATCGGATTGGAAAACGGAGGCCAGATTCGGATTCAGCGTGAAATTCTGCATCGGTATGGTGAATTTGAACGCCATCGGAGAGAAAAAATTTTCGCTGACGTCCCCCCCCTCTGGACAGCTCGCTTCGATTTTGGCTTCCAGTGGATGGATTTAGTCGTGCCATAGCTCGTTTGAAAGCTAAGAGTGAGACAAATTCACTGAAAGAATCGGCTTGTTCATATCTGTCTTCGTTTAGATGTGAGACGCCATTTAAGATTTTGGGACATTGGCGAAAAACGACAGAGTTAGAATTTGGGACGTTTTGGGCTGTAGCTTCAAAACGAAGCATCGGATTGGAAAACGGAGGCCAGATTCGGATTCAGCGTGAAATTCTGCATCGGTATGGTGAATTTGAACGCCATCGGAGAGAAAAAATTTTCGCTGACGTCCCCCCCCTCTGGACAGCTCGCTTCGATTTTGGCTTCCAGTGGATGGATTTAGTCGTGCCATAGCTCGTTTGAAAGCTAAGAGTGAGACAAATTCACTGAAAGAATCGGCTTGTTCATATCTGTCTTCGTTTAGATGTGAGACGCCATTTAAGATTTTGGGACATTGGCGAAAAACGACAGAGTTAGAATTTGGGACGTTTTGGGCTGTAGTTTCAAAACGAAGCATCGGATTGGAAAACGGATTTCAGATTTGGAATCAGCTTGATGTTATTGTCCAATGAGGATCATCATCCAATGAGAATCAATCATTTCTATATAAATAGCGAGCCTTCCACAGTGAGAATCATTCCATCGTTGAATCGCACGAGTGACGGACGCACATTTTCTCTCTCTCTAGTTCCCTATTCTATTATCCAACTAAAATGGTAAGTCGCTACTTTCCTCCCTCTCCTCCCTTGAATTAATTGACTTAATACAATCTTTTTCATTTTCAGGCATCTACTCCATCTGCTGCACTAGTAGGACAAAATGGCGGTCAAACGTTGCAAGGTTCGCTACGATCAGATCATCTACAACTGAGGCCAGTGGAAGAAACAACCAAGGTACATAATCCTACACCGCTACAGCGTAAATTTAAACAAGTCTTGCGTTATGACGATCATGGCGTAGTACTCCAAACGGGAATGCTCCCTTCCACGGATGTCAAGATAATGCACAATCAGTATGGGGACTACATACTGATCCCCGTGAGTCCGTACATTCGCCACCAACTTGATATTATTGAGGAGTACGTGACATTAAATATGGACATTCCTACTCCTCTTGCTCAAGAGTGGAAGGCGAGGGATGACAAGGAAACTCCGTATAGAAAGATTTGGGATGATAATCAAATTTGCCTACCGGTATCACATTGGTGCACTTACTATAAGAAGGAGGGAGATCATTCAACACCCATCACATGCGACGAGCTCGGAGAAGGTACTTGGGATATCCTTTTCAAAGTGAATGGGCTATATTATGGTCGACACAAGGATAATAAAATAGCCTCTCTCTCCATGCATATGGAATCCATCCTATATATTCCAAAACCACCCAACGTGGACGACATAATTGATCAAATCCTTAACAGCAGTGGTACGAAGCGCAAGTCGGAGAAGAATGCTGCATCAAAACGCAAATCAAAGAAGGAGAATTACTAGTCCTTTCCTAACTCTACCCTATGACAATTCGCTTATGTGCTTTGAGTGTCGTAGACGTGGTCTTATTAGATACATTTTACTTCTTCGTTGCCATCATATCATTTCTGTATTTTGTCGTGAAAAGCATCGATGTAATTCTTCATTTTGTAATATGTTATAGAACGTTTCCTTAGATGTGTAAATTTCCGTTTTAGGCTTCTATCATCATTTTTATGGATTGTGAGGGTGAACCTGTACAGGAGCTCAGTGCTATTGCTATGAACAATTGGACATATCAGATTGTCAGTGTCTATCATCAACATGCCAACTGCAATCCCAATGTTGATCAATGGGCGAGAAAACACATTCATGGACTTAATCTGAAATATTTGCAAGACTATGGCTTTTCTTGTGAGAGTGCTCTTCTTATTGACTTTAAACGATGGTTAGCTGCTTTCAATGTTATACGCATCTTTTGTAATAATCCTGGTAAGGAGAGGAAAGTATTTCCCAATCTAATCATTGATGATATTTTGCTCCCACCTTGGGATAGTAGAGTGAATCAACATTATCATGAAGTCACGAAACGTTTTAAGGATTTGTCTGTTCCTATTTTGTCTGTTCGTTGTAGTAGCTACGTTCATAACCAATGCTTCTTTCCTCCTTACCTCAGCACTGCCAAAGTCCTGTATGGTTATCATTGCTCGCTGTATGATAGTTACCAGCTGTATCTATTTTATCTCTTTCAAACCATTGATTTATAATGCATGCTTGTTACTATTACTCAATAAATGTTACTATGAGAAGAGTTGTTTTCATGCAATGGATGGGTTAGATAAAGGGCGATCATGTCTTTCTCAAACGACTGCGGAACATTACATTTTCATAGGCAAAGTTTAAAAGGAGCTGTTCAAGATTATGTGATAAATTTTCATAAAGATGAGACCGACATCGAAGCAGTGGTCGATGATGCTAGCACTCTATTTCTAGAGTTAATGAATACATTCTCTGATAGCATTATCATGGCGCGATTAGTTGCGAAAATTAAGTTTAGTCATTTTGGAAAGGAAGAGGTGGAAAGTCGCTCTTTCCATTTTGCTTCTTATTCAATGGAAGTGGTAGATCACCCCCAAGAATTTTTTAAAAGACATATGATAAAAATTGCTGAACATCTTAACGCATTTAACCATCATGGTAGCAGTCTAGTGATTGAAGCGATTTCAGATATTCACATTCAACTTTCCATAAAGAAAAATTGAAAATGCAGTGGTACTTGATTGTAGCACAACTGGTTTTCGAGCTATGTCTGCTCACTCTCGAAGTATATTCCTTCTGTACATGCGTCTATTATTTAGAAAAGGCTAGCAAATTCATATCTTCAAAAAGACTTGCTATAGACATCAGTAACGGTGAAACTATGTGTTGTGATGTATGTAAGCGAAAGGATGGAAATGAAAAGCGCATCTTCAAGAGATGTAAGCACGCTTTTTGTCAACGCTGTTTCATACGTAATTGCATTCAACTTTGCCAATGTAACCACTGTGATATTGCTCATTTCGAGTGTCACTTATGTCACAATAGTTAGTACCTATGCAAATGTGGAAAAGATAGGTTTTAGCAAAGACTAACACGGAAAATGGCGAAACGTAAAAAGTCTTCAAAGTTTTCTTCAGCCATTCAAGCTCTCCGACGAATGAAAGCAAATCAGCGATACAATGCTATACGACATGCCAACGATAAATTCATTTGTGAAATTATTTCTCATGTCAGAAAGTTGAGGACGAAGAAATTAGCGCCAAAACAACGAAAGTTACTTAAACGATATGCCACAAAATTGCGTTTCATCTCTAATCCTAAAGTCACCCTTCAAAGAAAGAGGAAAACTCTAACACAAAAGGGCGGTTTCCTTTCAGCAATACTTCCAATGATAGCTCCTGCCGTGGGCAACCTATTGGGTAATATCTTTGGCTCTAGACATTAATTATGCAAGTGTTGAATCTCAAAGTATTATAATGGATTTCAGACTTCAATGTGATAAAGTTCTGACTGTATCAGGTCCGTCTCATGCAGGTAAAACTGTTTTCACGCTGAATTTATTGGATAAAAGAAGGGACTTGTTTAAGGAACCTATCAATCGAGTGATTTGGTGTTATGGTATTTATCAACCGTCGCTGTTTCAGGAATTGCAAAGTCGCAACTTTATTCGACATGAAGGAATTATTCCAGTGGATAAACTTCAGTCTAATGATGTTGTTGTATTGGATGATTTATTAAAAGAAAGTAAGAATTCAAAAGATGTTACAGATACGTTCATTCGCGCAGCACATCATAAAAGGTGCTTTATCATCTATATCACACAAAATTTGTTTCCTGATGGAAAAGAAGCTCGTACACGAAACCTGAATACACACTATTATGCTATTTTCAAGAATACGCGAGATAAAAGTCAATTTGAAATTTTAGCGCGACAAGTTGCACCCAGAGGATCAAAAGCCTTAATTGAAATTTTTCAAGCAGCTACTGAAAAACCATACGGTTACTTATTCATTGACTTACGCAAGAGTGTCCGGAAGAATTTAGATTTCGAAGTGATATTTTGAAAACTCCCATGATTATCTACAAACTATGAGTTCTTATTCTCGCATGATTGTTATTCCTCAGGATGAATATGTACAATTGACTGCCATGCAGCAAGTAAAGCAACCTCTTGCAAATCAAATGTATAGGAAAGAAATAGATTATCAGCAAAATGTTCACATCAAAGATCCACATCGTGCTGTATTATTACAATCGGAAACTGTTGAGCAATTGAAAAACTTGAAGAATAAGATGCGTGACTCTGTATCGACTGCTACACCTTTAGCATCTCGCGCACATGCCATATCTCTTTTCAACAGTATTGAACCCCATCTCAATGTAAATGATAGAGGAGAAATCATTACAGATGAAAATAAAGTGATTGATGCTTCACGTTATGAAGACTTGATTCAGTATGCGACACGTAGAAAGCGCCGTCAGGGCTATGTTCCACCTGGTTGGACATACTTTCTTAAACTATTGAAAAAGCATAATGTACCAAAATTTGCTTTGAATAATGAGACATTGAAAGAACTTGATTCAACAGTGGCTACTGCTCCAATGCTTCAGACGATGAAAATGCCAACAAATTGGTTTAAGACGTCACCTGCTACATCCCCTCCCACACTCACTAAGCAAACAAGAGGAAGAACTCGACGTGATCGAGTTTGTAAGATATAATATGTAATATGTATATATATATATATATATATATATATATGTATATAGATATAATATGTAATATATAATAATGTAAGTTTATAAGATCTACATCGCCACTAAAACTAGTAAAAGGAAAACGTAAAACAGCTCCTCCCAGGAAATACATGTTCTCAGACTATTAATATGAAGCAGATGTGTTGCTTGCCATGTAATGAGCCGCCAGAGGTGAATGTCGTTGTCACTTGCACTTGCTGCGCCAGCTCTCACAATGAAACCCCTAAGCAATGTGAACACGATCGCAAAACCGCTAAAGCTAAATGCTGCAGTTGTTGTAAATGTAGAAAGGCAAGAAAACAAAAAGATGAGAAGGAGAAAAAAGAGTCAGTCGTCATCGACTGAACGTTTGAAGTCAATCTATTATGATTTAAAACATCCGGCAGGATTTTCATCTATCAAGAAATTATCAAAAGCGAGTGGTCTTCCACAATCACAAGTGAAACGATGGTTAAAGGGTCAGGCTACCTATACACTCCACAAACAAGCGAAAAAGAAGTACCGCACCCGCCATTATATTGTTCATGACATCGATGAACAGTGGCAAGCAGATTTGTGCGATGTCGCCTCCATTTCAAAACATAATTCGGACAATAATTTTATTTTAACCGTCATTGATATTTTCTCGCGTTATGCGTGGGCTCAACCTTTAAAAACTAAAGAGGGGAAAGGAGTAGCAAAAGCATTCCAAACAATTTTTCGAGAAGGTCGCATTCCAAAAAGAATTCAGAGTGATCAAGGAAAAGAGTTTGAAAATCAGCATGTGACAAGATTATTTGAGAGGCATGACATTGAGTTGTTTAGTGTAAAGAGTGCTTATAAAGCTGCACTCGTTGAACGTTTTAATTGCACATTAAAAAATCGCTTGTGGCGACATTTTACTGCCAACTTGACACAAAATTGGACAAAGGTTCTACAAGATACACTCCATGCCTACAATCACTCTATCCATCGTTCTATTGGACTCAGACCAGTAGATGTAAATGCTGACAATGTAGATAAAGTGCGCGAATCATTCCAACGTAAACGCACTCATGTGAAAAGTGATGTGAAAATTGGTGATAAAGTTCGTATCTCAAAGTGAAAAGTGTTTTTGCTAAAGGGTACCTTCCGAATTGGACAGAGGAGGTATTTACAGTATCAAGGATTAATCAAAAAGACTCTCCGACCACCTACAAGTTGAAAGATTACGATAATGAAGAAATTGAGGGTAGCATTTACCGCGATGAGATTGAGGTAGTCACTGAAAGTGAAACATATTTGGTAGAGAAAATCATTCGATGAAAAAAACGGCAAGGTGAAGAATGGTGTCTTGTTAAATGGACTGGTTATCCTTCAAGTATGAACTCTTGGATGCGTCGTGCCGACATCTTTCATCTAAGTGATCGACAGTGATTCATGCAAAGTTGTAACTAACAATGTTTAG
The DNA here is from genome assembly GCA_907163375.1 of Prostheceraeus crozeri. Lineage (NCBI taxonomy): Eukaryota > Metazoa > Platyhelminthes > Polycladida > Euryleptidae > Prostheceraeus > Prostheceraeus crozeri. Next base: position 81,149 of record CAJQUW010010131.1, read on the forward strand.
GGTTTGAGCTATGAATCCAACTGCCTCATTTTATTCACGACCCTCCTATGTAAGTGGTGGAGGACAAATTTACATCGGCGCTCGCCGCCAACGTGGAGGTAGCATACTTGGTGCACTGAAATCTGTTGTAGCACGTCTCATATCCAATGTCGGTAGATCTTTAAAACGAAATGTTTTAAGTAATGCCGTTGGCTTTGCTGGTGATGTTGCTAGTGATCTTTCCAGAGGTAGAAGTTTTAAGAGCAGTTTGTTGAATCGTGGGAAGGAACCGCGCGGTTTAAAAACATTGAAGCAGACCTTTGCTGGTGTTACTCAAGGAAAGAAATCACCTAAACGAATGAATAAAGGAAGGAGGAAACATCGCGGAGCTGGTAAGGTGCGATCTTCAGTCAAAAGGCATTCACGCAAACGTCGCAGAGGCTCTAATCATTCATCAGGCGATAAACGACGACGCTGCTATAACTTCTAATCATGGAGTGTAAAACTTCCGGTTTTTGTTTGTTTGATCAACAAGCCATACAGACAGATATTCTCAGTTCAAGTATTGTAGATTATCATCCTCGAACAGCTGAGAATGCTGGCCCCATTGAATTTGTTATTCCTGGTGGTAGTGATGACTACATAGATTTGAGTTATGCGATGCTTGATTTGAGGTTTAGAATTCAGCAAGCAGATGGAACTGCTATTGACGATACACATAAAGTTGGACTGAACAATTTACCATTGACTACATTACTTCGCGATGTTTCTCTAACGATTGGAGAGCAGCAGGTGGAAGGTGGTCAAAGCGATTATCCCTATAAATCATATTTCAATCATGTATCACAGTTTCATCCAGCAGCACAAAAAAGTCATATGGAAGCCATGGGATGGTACGGAGATGAAGCAGGAAAATTTGATGTTGAAACAAACAGTGGCTTTGTAAAGCGATCTGCTATGATTAAAGATAGTAGAGTATGTCAGCAATATGGTCCGCTGAATTTAGACTTCTTTAGACAGTCAAAGTTTTTACTCTGTAATACCAGCATGCGACTCAAGCTGACATTGAATAAGCCTGAATTTGCGCTGAATGCATTTGCTAAAGTTGACAATTTTAGAATTCATGTGGAAGATATTGCACTTTACATTCGTCGAGTAGTACCGAATCCAAGTGTCATTAGAGGACATGCTGAAGGTCTTAACCGCCAAAATGCCATTTACCCCGTTCAGCATACAAAGCTTCTCACCTTTACAATTCCGAAAGATCAAAAGAGTTTCATGAAAGATGGCCTCTTTCCATCGGAAGCACCGAAGCTCCTCATGGTAGCAATGGTTGAAAATGATGCATTTAATGGTAATATAAAGAAGAATCCTTTCAATTTTAAACACAATCAGTTAAGTGAAATTGCTTTACGTGTAAATGGTGTGAGTCATCCTGGTCCACCCTACAAACCAGATTTTGCTGCGGATCAATTTATGCGCAGTTATGTTGATTTTATGGATGTCTTTGGCTTTTACAATACGGATGACACCAACGGACTCACTATGAAAGAGTTTAAGAGTGGATATACTATTTATGCATTTGATTTGACTGCTGACAGCGATATTAGTGCCCCCTATCGTCAAGCGAACGTGCCTCATAATATTCGTTTGGATTTGACGTTCAAAAGAACACTACCTGAGACGATCAATGTATTAATTTAAGCAGTCTTCGATTCAAATATTGAAATTACAAAATATCGTGACGTGATTCTTCAGTATAATCGTTAATGAGTTGGTTGACTGCTAACGATATTAAGACTAAAGTGCAGCGTAATGCAGACGAAGCGACGTTGAAAGCTTTCGATAATGTCTATTCACTCGATACCTTACCACCTGCAGTAAATCACTATCCCATCTTTATTGTGCTAAACACTCACTCGCAGAATTTAGGCGGTGAGCATTGGAAAGCGATCTTTATTGGAGAAGACCGACGTGAACTATTTGACTCTCTTGCTCAACCTCCAAATATACCAACACAGCAGTGGTTGAGAAAACATACGCGTCAATATCAGCGAAATGAACGCATACTACAACATCCACTTTCATCAACGTGTGGTGCTTTTGTACTGTACTTCATCTTAAAACGTTTACATGTATCTCGATTTGTATCTGTTATTCAAAACTTTTCATGTAATCCATCCTCTAATGAAAAAATGATTTGTAAGTTCTATCATGATTTGAAATAAAAACATCATGTTGGAAAAATTGTTTTTTATTTTACAATCCGCTGGGTACGTACATACTCGATGAGATAGTCTAGGATCACATTTGCTTGTACATGAGATTTTAATCCAGTAATGATCACTTTACTATTATGAAAGATTGCCACATGCACAGGTAACCAACAACTAATAAGAGCTGCAGGAAAAAGTTCGGGTTCATAACACAAATTGTAACTGCTGGTACGAATCTTCAAAAATGATAGACTGTCACTCAATTGAGTAGAGATCACCATATTGTCCACAGTCAGATTCGACATCACACACCTCTCCTTCTTCCATATCCGACGTAGTAGTCTTTGTAGCTCTAAGCGCATTGACTGCGCCGATGAATGAGAAAGGGCGCCGAGAATCTGTACAGTCCCATTTGGGAAGAGTTGAAGATTCCGTGAATTGTTCATCTTCACCACTAACATTTGAGGTCGGCCCGGGTAATACTTGCTGTTTGGAAGGTGTTGGTGTAATGTTGTGAGATCGATTTTGGTGTAGAGTCTGAAGCGACGGAGAATGTTGACGATGGTGTAGCGATGGCGCTTCATGATGAGAGAATGAGTAAATTGAGCGATGTACCTTCCTTTTATACTTCTCCCAACTACCTTGATGAAATGTGAAGTTAGTATGAAGTTGGGAATGATAAAGTTGAATTCGCCGATTGTTGACGCGCAGCCAGATGCGATTTCCAATACGTGAATGTCTTTTCATATAGAAGTATTTCAAATCCTTCATGATATGATGTAGAGATTGAAAATGACGATAAGATAAAGCAAACTCTCTTCTCACATTTCCAGTTGAATCTTTGAAATCCTCACTTTGCAGCAGAATGTCATCAACAATCCTGCTGTTGATAATTGGTAGGTGGAGTGTTGTTCTTCTCTCCTTGTGCTGCTCGTTCTCAACCATTTTCATTTTTAGTTGCTCAATCTTGAGCTTAAGCACCCCTTCTTGTGATTTTAAATTTTTAATATTTGCTGCCTGCTCTTCAACTCGCTTTTCACTTTGCAGTGCCCTATCCCGAAAAGCCTCCAAATTTATGACCTGCGTTTTGAGGTTCTTGATTTCCTGAACTTGAGCTTTCAGGTTAAAATTCTCACCTCTCAAAGTCTCGCATTCGTTTCTAAAGCGACTCAGCTCATCTTTCAATTTATTGAGCGCAAACTCCTGGCTAACTTTGGCAGCCTGATCGTCCTTATTCCAGGCTAAAGTTTGGGCTTTAATCCCCTTCAATTTTTTCGGGGAAGATTGGCTGATTGGCTTCGCTATTCCTTTAACGGGCACTACAACCTCCTCAGAGTCGGACTCGTCTGAGGTGTCTGAATCACTGCTTAGATCATTTCCTGTAGTTGGAACAGCAGGATCGGCTATTATTGCATTCTGCAATTCTTCATTTCCTGTAGTCAGAACAGGAGGATTGACTATTATTGCATTCTGCAATTCTTCATTTCCTGTAGTCGGAACAGGAGGATTTATGATATCTGCAATTGCATTCTGCAGTTCTTGATCCAAATCGACCAATTCAAAATAGGGGGCTATGATTTTGCCTATGTCCGAAGTTGTATAATTTGAGAACTTCACAACTGGACAGTTCTGATGCCTCTCATAAAATTTTTCGTGCTGCTTGCCTCTTAAAAACTTTTGGCAATGTGTACAGCCGGAAACAGCACCTTTCTCAACATGAATGTGAGGCGTGTTCTTATATTTATTCAAGTGGCGTTTAAACTCACCATCTCTCTTCACTTCACCACAAGAGCACTTCTTAAACAGAAATTTTGAGTTGCCTCCCATATTCTGTAGAAGGAAAGATAAAATAGAATTACTGACAAGTAACATTGACAATCATTTTAAAAATACAACTAATATGTCATTCAATACTTGAGGATAGACAAGCTAGGCTGATGAATCCGTTACAGGCATTACTCAGAGGGGATCTTATCCCGACTCCAAGGCCTCGGCCCTCAAATCCAACCTCCCGCGGACAGAGCGTGCGTCATATCACTGTGTTGGTATTCGGACCCCGATTTTGACATGAAAACCGGTGGAGTTATTTACATCAGGAAGCAAGTCTCGAGCCGAAGCTCGCCTCTGACAACTTTATAAAGGTCTTTATTGAAATCAGAAGGTTTGAAAACCCCGAAAATCGCCAAAACTAGCGAATTTAAATTTTTCAACTTTTTAGCACTACTTATGAAATTTTATAAGTAGTCTATCACTTAGGGCAGGTCAATAGCGACCGAACCTTTTTTTAATCAAGCCAAACGGACTTGTAGAAGCAAAGTTACAAGCCTTTAAAGTTTTGGAGTCTTTCATGGCCGGGAGACGAAGGCCATCTCCTGGCTAACTTCTAAGTCTGACGGCTTAGCTGATATCAGCAGTGAAATTTTCTAAGTCGGTTTCTTACAGAAACCCGGAATTTGGAATGTCCGAAGCTATCATCGGAGCTCAGAGAGACGACTTACCGTTGACAATCTCTCGTATTAATGTCAAGTCTCTGTCGGTTCCCAGCTTATATAGTGTGTGGCGATCAGCTGATGACGTAATACCCATCATCCAAACACTGAAAACCCGTCTATCTCCGGTTCTAGTGCTCCGATTGAGCAGGAAATACACCTTTACCATGTAGACTTTGACACTGAATCCGAATCTGGCCTCCGTTTTCCCATCCGATGCTTCGTTTTGGCTCCACAGTAGGCAGCCATCGCAAAAATTCTAACTCGTTTTTTTTCGAAAAATGTTGAAAATTTTTCTCTCCGATTGACTTGAAACTCTCCGATTGACATGAAACTCACCATACAGATAGAGAATTTCACGCTGATTCCAAATCTGAAATCCGTTTTCCAATCCGATGCTTCGTTTTGAAGCTACAGCCCAAAACGTCCCAAATTCTAACTCTGTCGTTTTTCGCCAATGTCCCAAAATCTTAAATGGCGTCTCACATCTAAACGAAGACAGATAGGAACAAGCCGATTCTTTCAGTGAATTTGTTTCACTCTTAGCTTTCAAACGAGCTATGGCACGACTAAATCCATCCACTGGAAGCCAAAATCGAAGCGAGCTGTCCAGAGGGGGGGGACGTCAGCGAAAATTTTTTCTCTCCGATTGCGTTCAAATTCACCATACCGATGCAGAATTTCACGCTGAATCCGAATCTGGCCTCCGTTTTCTCATCCGACCACTCCTTCCACTCGAAACAGCCCATTTTACAACCCAACATTCAGCAGATTGCACGAAAAACATCACACACTATAGCCTCAAGACTAATCCTGGCGGTCGCCCAAGTCCACCACGACACTCTGTCGTTCCAGAGGGGGGGGGGAGTCAGCGAACAGTTTGTGAACGTGGACCCACCTGGCCGGCACACCACGACACTCTGTCGTTCCAGAGGGGGGGCGCGCCGGTCGAGTGTTTGCCGTTTGCTTACTACTTATTTATCAAAAAGCGGTTTCACACAAATGAGAAAATGGAGTTGAACAAGCAATTTTTCATTTCTTAGTTTCTGACAAATACGCTTATACCTTGCTGTCGACAGGACTCCGCCTTTTGAGGATGGAACCACTTCCAAAAAGTACTTCTTTAGTGTAGTCAATTTGTCCCGAATTTTGATAAGGGCGTCCAACAACGTCAACCACCTTGATTGCGCGTATCTAATAAAACCATTTTCATCTAAATTTAATTCCACTTGAACTTGATCAAAATCTTCTCGTCGACAAGACGATATTTTGAAGAAATAGTACAGATCAATGGCAAGTTCCTCACATTCCAGTCCATACTTTTGAACAGCTGCTCTGAATGCATTGTGCACAGTGTGGAGTGGATGGTACAGAATCCAATATCAACAAGACCTTTAGTGAAAGGATTTCATATAGCTTTAAGCCAACTTATGAAAAAATTCAAAACTTTTAAACATGTCCACGCAAAATCATTAGGGTATTTTTTGGGGCTCGCACAGACTTCAAAGCAGCCCAATAGAGTTGGGAGATTAAACTAGTTTCAAATGATATTCTAATTCAGCGTTATGTTTTCCTTTCATAATATTTTGATGATTCCAAATTCAAAATACAAAGAGTGTAGCTTACCTTCTTCATCAGGAGCGAAGTTATTAACTATAGATAATAATTTCATTTCTGAATGACAAAGGGCAACAGTTAAAATTGAGTTATACATTAAACATCTAGTGTAAAACATCTTAATTGTAGGCAACCGGGTCTCCCAACTCCATAAATTTTGCCTGAAGTCCATAAACAGTCATTTTATTAACTATTTTAAGTTCAGGTTTTCCACAATTATAAAAACATGTACATGTATGTTCAATTCAATAACAAATTATAAAATGGAACAAGTAAACAATACGAACAGTTCAACAACCAGACTGAACCAATCGAAAATGATTCAAGAGTAATAACTGCTGATCATTGGGCACACGAGGAACAAAATCAATCACCGACCTTCAAAAGACGAATAACACACAATCTGAAACCAGATAGTATTAAAAATTGCTTTCCTTATCGATAATCAAGAAAACACGTGATATGTAAAATAGCATAAGAAATGTGATCATCTCAGTTAAAAATCATAAGAAGTCCGAAAAAATAGGTTTATATAGGTTTTATAGGTTATTTTTTAAAAATATATGTCAGTTTTTAAAAAATAGGTTTCTATAGGTTTTTTTGGGAGGCCTGGTTTATGTTGTATATTGTTTTATTTGTATCTTTTGCTTTCTACGACTGAGAGAATTCGATTCTATTTCGTCGTGGCATGAAGATGTCAACTATATAAATATTTGAAACAATTCAGTAATTTTCTTGTCACCAAATGTGAATTGTTTATGTATTTAAAATACTATGACTATATGAACTAAAATACTATTTGTTCATGGAATCGTGAATTTTCCTCTTTATATCAGAGGTGTTGTCGTGCCTTGTCATTGGTTAAACGCTTTTCAGTCAATGGCAATGACAGCTGCATTATATGGCAAGCTTACATTTCATTTGTATACTCCAGAATTTCATTTCGTTGGCCTGTTATTTGTGACATCCCTACGAAATTGCTTACGAAACTCGATCGTTTGGAGCGCATCGTCAAGCGTTGGGGATTCATCACCACTAAGCTTCCACTGAAAGTCAGACTTGATCGAGGCTGTGTCAAATAGATTCGAGAAGTTGCTAATCACGCACACTGTCATCCTCTCACATCTTTTTTTATTGTTCGTGCGCCAAATAGGCATGCAAGACACTCTCGCAAATTGTTCATGCCGTTTTGTAAACCTGCGTTCTACAAGTCATTTGTCAGATTTTCTTCCGAAACGTGATTTCTTCTGTACACATCTCACCAAAAACCGCTATTTTGTATTTCGATTTATCAACAAAGCATTATATATAAATAAGAAAATACACTTTATTTAATGTTTAATCACTTCTGTGTTCACATTTCTGCCTCCCTCAGTAGCATTGTTTCCATATAGTTTTCTTGTACACGATAAGAAACTAATGTTGTATCGAAACTCTTTATTTTATAGTTGAAATGGCAATAAAATCAGAAATGCTGTTTATTTGCGTATTTTCGTATCTTCTGTTTGAAGGTATGTCATGCAACATTTGCCTTTTATTAAAAAGTTGAAAAACTGCTGGTATGGCATGTCAAAATTAAGCTTCACATTAGGCATTGCCTTGATTGTATCTGCAAGTGAATTTTAGCACTGAAACACGGCAAAACCGTAACATGCATCTGTCCCGAAAGATACTTTTGAGACGCCGGGACAAAATCGCCAAAACCGGGAAAGTTCCGGTAAAACCAGGACGTATGCTCACGCTGATCTACTAATGTCACGTTATTGTGATTGAATTTATCTCATTGCAGCGAACTATCAGTTAGCGCCAACGCTCAGCAAAAAAGTAAAAATGTATGAATAAGTAACACACACTTGCATGACTATCGTGTCTGACGTATTCTTGATAGTTTAGTTTAGCTCTAACATTGATAATGAAAAAGGAAATTTCAAATATAACAATAAATTGCAATTTGTAACAATGAAATACGTTTATCTTCATTGCTACTTCCTTGTTACTCAATCTTCATACAGCCTAACTGTCTAAAAACAGATGTTAACGAATCCCGGGATTCTGAATCCCGTAAAAATAATGTGATCTCGGAATTGAAAACCTTAGCTGCGTGTACATAAGTAAGTAAGTAAGTAAGTAATGTGTTTATTGAAAGAAAAATAGAAATCAAAATATACAAGAGTTTATGACAAGATGGTTGAAATTGCAATTTTACACATGAAACATTCTATTGCTGACCGTGACAGGCTGAAATGTACGTCAGTCTTTAGAAGTATGATATAAATTTCATATTTCTGTGCATATTATTCGATCAATAAAAATAAATAATGAACTATTTCCAAAATGTTTAAACTTCACCATTTACAACCATGCAGTACCACACAAAAAAAGAATTTTGGCGTCTTTGAGTTGAAAACGAAGGCAGGCGAAATCTTCCAGTGCGTAACATAATTGGAGGAACATATTCGTGAAGAGGATGTGCGGGAGATCGGCACTTCGATAGAAAGTTACATCCTAAAACGTTTCGCATCTCGTCAAAATCAGGAATGATATTGCATCTACAGTCATAGTCGCATATTACACGATGTGCGCGTTTACGAAAATTTTCAATCTTCTGAGATAATTCAGCCGACAATTTGCAAAATAAGGGAGATGCATATATGAATAACGAAACAATGCAACTCTGAAAAACTTCAATCAATTTTTCTTTCGAAACAAATGGTTTGAGTGTGCGAATAACATACAATCGACGAGTAGCAGACAATAAAATTTTATCAAAATGCTCATTCCATTTGAGATCGTCCGTTACAGTCACACCAAGAATGGTTACCTTTTTAGTTACCTCAATATTGTCATAAATACACGGAATTATGTTACGTTTGCGATGAAAAATCATCTGCTTACACTTTGCGGGATTCAAGAAAAGTTTATTCGTGATTGACCACTCAAGAATCTTAGACAAATGGTCCGGATTGGGATCGTCTATCGTACAGGATTCGATAAGAGTGAGATCATCAGCATACTTTACAAGCTTTCCATTTCGTGAACCTATCAACATTGTGCCTATGAAAACTGAAAAAAGGTACGGTCCAAAAATAGAACCTTGGGGTACACCTGAAGTGACAAGGGATGGTGGACCAACATTGTCACTAACAAGTAAACGCTGACAACGATTTGACAAAAATGAAAACAACCATGCAATAAATCCACCATTGTAATTTTGCTCTATAAAAATATTCATCAGTCTGTTGTGATGTATCTTATCAAAGGCTTTTGAAAAATCTAAACATGTAAGCCTGACACACATATTTTCTGGGTCTTCCATGAAGGACGTAATAGAATTGTGAATATCTATTAGAGCACTGCAGGTTGAGCCAAGCGGCCGAAAGGCATGCTGATTTAACCGGAAAGATTCCAATAGAAGGTTCTTCATATTCAAGATAACGATGCGTTCAAAAAGTTTCGAAATTATTGATAATAACGAGATTGGGCGATAATCATTGATTGTTGGTTTTCTCACCTTGGGAATTGGCTTCACATACGCATTCTTCCAATACAGCGGAAAAGTTCGAGATCTTATTGAGGACTCAAAAATGTGTGCCAGAGGTTCACATATGACGTCAGCACTTTCGCGTAGAAGAAAAGCACTTATTCCATCATAACCAGTTGCTTGATTCGATTTCAAACGTGTAAGATGGTGATGGACAACCATTGAATCAACATTTATGTCCCACTCTTCGTTCGAAAGATGTCTTAGCTCTGTATCAGGCCTGTCATTAAAATATGAATTAAATACATCAGTCAATTCAGAAACAAAAGAACTTCCTTTAGGTCCGATATCTGGATAAGTATTGTTCTTCTGTTTACCTTGAATTTCTCGTACGATGTTCCAAACATTTTTGTCCCGCTTCTGAATTCGATCACTCCAGTTTCTTTTAGCCTTCAGTATTTCGAGTTTGATCTTCTCTTTCAAGTGGTTGAAAACTGGCCAATTTCTTGTGCGATAGGCGACCCATTTATCTTCGATCATAAGCTTTAATAAGGGAGTCATCCAAGGCTTGTCCTGCATAGTCATCACTACTTCACGTCTTGGAATCATGCATAGTGCATCAAAAAATATTTCATAAAAAGAATGGCATTTTTCATCAACATTTTCACCATCGTAAACTTTTCGAAAACAGGATGAATGCAAGCGTTGTAGAAAGTTGTCGATATTATTCCGGCGATAATCAAAAACTGTCTTTACTACCATGTTTCGTTTTAACGGCAATGTGGATTTTAGGAATGCCACTGAATGGTCTGACGTCGAAAGTGGTGGCCTGATCTCTGCGTCTGCTGGAAAGGATTCCTCTAATTCCTCAGAAATCCATACTTGGTCTAAAATAGCATCTCCTCGTGTAGGCTTGGTTACCCGATTTATGCAAACAAAATTAGTTTGAAAGAGGTTCGTATTCAAATCATTGAAATCACCCATTATGACAAACTTCATCTCAGGAAACGAGTGCAAGATTGAATCATAGATATTCACCAGTTTATCGGAGATTTCGCGATGAATACATGAAGAAAGCTGTGGAGGTACGTATAAACACCATACTGATAAGCTCAAGTCCAGAAAGTTAATGAAAAGAGATTCAATACCATTTATTTCAGGTTGGTTTATCCTGACAGGCTTAAATGACTCGTGAATATACATACAAACTCCACCACCGAGACGTTGACTGCGATCCGAACGAAAAATTTCATAGTTTGCAACAGAAACGCAATCATCTGGTATTTCGGAGTTAAACCATGTTTCTGTAACCCCGACAATTCCAGGTGAAAGATTGTCGACAACAATGCGGAGTTCATCGAGTTTATAGAACAAAGACCTGGCGTTTAATAAAAGAATTGATGGGCACTTCGGACGTGTTAAAATCAGCTTTGAAAATTTCGCAAGTTTTCTCGGAGTGTCACTTTACCATTATGTATCACAACATCAAAGCCTTTTTCTCTCTGCTTTCGTAACTCTCGCCGTAATTCATAGTTATTAGCTTGCTGCTTCCGAGTCAGATCGTCACTAATATACACATTACGAAAGTTGTCCGAATTTTTCAATTTCTTGGCATTTTGCAGCAATTTTGACTTCATATAATGGGTTTTGATGCGAACTTTCAGAGGGCGACGTTTTCCTGGAACCATTTTCCCGAGTCTAAAAGTCTCTGTGACTTTGAAGTCATTCAAACCAACCACAGTTCCGATTTCCTGAACTAGGTTGTCATCGTGATCCTTGCGATCTTTTAGACTACCATCTGAATTCTCCGATAATCCGTAAATTATCACATTGTCTCTGCGGCGCTCTCTGTCTTCAATTTCTGAAAAAAGTGATTCAATATTGGCGTTTTGGACATCGTCAAAGTCTGATATCATTTTCTTTAGTCCACTTATTTTGACTGCCTGTTCTTCTAAAGATTCACGTGTTTCCAGCGAGGTGGCTTCAATTTGAGTCATACGTGTGTCAAGTTGCAAAAGATGGCCGCGTATTAATTCAAATTCACCGCGGACTGCCTCAATTGACTTGAGTACCTCAGTTTTCGACTCCTCTACAATTTCTCGAATATCGCGCAATGTAAGTGGTTTTGGCGAGTTGTTGACTGAGTTTGATCGAAGTTGACGATTATTCATGGCAGATATCAGAAATTAACACGACGAAAAAAAAATTAAATGTATGCTGAAATCGAACTCGGTTCTTTGCAGCTTTAGTTACAAACTTTGACTGTTGCGCTATACCAACACGACGTAACACAAGTTCGAAGTGTTTTCTTATTCCAATTAAAGCACAAATTGCTCGAGTGACAACGACAATGACCTTGAAATGACCAGTTTCCACCACGCCAACCGTTGAATGGAATTTTACTCACTGAGGTTCACGAAGACTCCGATGAATGTTATAATGAGAAATAACTCCAATACGACTGAATATTGGAAGAAATGAAAGACACAGAAGAACACTGGATCAAACGACGCGGAGGTCGGTATCAAAAATTCCAAAGATGGCCGTTGTGAAAGGTCAGATCGGGACAAATGATGCACTGTAGCACAGATATGCAGGAGCGACGTCAAGCTGCTGTCATGGAGTGCTAACATAACAACTGTGGTCAAAGTAGAATATTTCTCTATGAGCAAATTAATTCCGATATTTGATCGATCCCGGGATTGAACTAACCTGAGGCAATGTAGGCAAAAACTGTGGTCTACTCATCAATTTACCTCCGAAAATCTCAATCCCGGGGTTTGGCTAATTGCTAATCCCACAGTTCAATCCCAGTTTTGAGTGATTCGCTAATGTTCATTTTGCTAATTTCTCAATCCCAGGATTGGAATTGCCGGTCTGTAGCAACTAGCAAGGCGCAGCCACTGCCAGAGTAAACAGAGAACATGCTTTCTAATCCTTCTGCTAGAGACAAAGCTGACTCATTCATTCTCTTCACTTCATAGCATCTGCGTTTCAGTTGATCGGCAGAAGTGCAAGATACTAACCATCAATCGAGCACTGAAAACATATCGGTCGCTCATTGGCTCATTCCTGACAACTTATCGGTGGACGTGCGCGTATTCATCCTGTGCAGTCCTGCATTATTGTCTATACGATCAAGCAGATGAATCTTCCCACGCTTTCTATTCAAGGTCACCAACACGAGCTGAGTGAGAATGAATGAGTGTTCCAAAGAGACTTGATGCCCGCTGGATTAGGAAACCCATGAGGAATAAGGGAACCAATCTATGGAGTTCCAGTCGGGATTTCGATTTCGTTAACTGATAATTAATAAGATACATTTTCATTTCATTGCAGACTTGCAGTCATTGTTCGATTTCGACGTACTACTTCATATCATGAAAATGCTCATGATCCAAAATTTCTTTTGATACGCATGTGGTCACTGGTCACTAATGACAGGGCCGTAGCCAGGAATTTGGAAAGGGGGGGGCTAATTTTGGATATTTGATAAGGCATGTATTCTATTAAATACGCTTATTATAAATACAATTCAAGTACACCTGAATGTATGTAGACAAACATATATAAATAAGTTTATTTCAAAATTTATGTTGATCACAAATAATTATTCGATTCGATCACTAAATTGTGTTTGGTCACGTTAAGTACATGTGTAAGTAAGTAAAAAGACATACTTACAAGTCGTTGGTATATTCTATAATGGCAAACGTCTGTTCACGGTCTGACAAAAGCGTCTTACGGCTTTGTCGATAATGTTACCATCTTTCATGGGCTCAGCAGTCATTTTCTTATGTATAAACATTAATGCTAGATCATAGTCTGTCTGTTCCCATTGTGGAGCGCCTGTTATTTTTGATATGTTCCAGACTTGAAAAAGAGCGTTCTCCAGTACAGGTCGTCGTAGGGAGGGTCAGGCGAATCTATAATGAAAAAGGATTTTCATAGCCCTATTCGTACCAGGGGGACAGAACCCGCCCCTGTCTTAATTTTATTTTCGAATATTTGAACTTAATCTATCAACTTGAGCTTCTGTGGCTTTTAGTTATTGGGGATATGTTAAACATTGTGTTCAAATTTGGTTAGATTTAGAGATCTGTAAGGCATATTTCTAGCGCTATTTTGAAAACTACCTAGTTGTCAAACTGATCATATTCTATGGATTTTGGGCTCACGTCGCTTTCTGTGTCGTCTTAATTGATGTAACATACTTTTATAACATTAGATTGAAGAAGCACTTACCAGCAACATTGTATGAACATTCGGGAAAAAGTTTTCATCGCATTCCTTGATGGATAAATACTTAGCCTTATTCATCCGATCTCTTATCATTTCAAAAATTTGCTCACCTAGAAAATGTATGAGTTGATTTTGAATATCTGGACTTGTGTAAGTTGCATTTTTTGGAGCATTCTTCAAGTGATCATGAAGATTGTTATCCCCGACATCTACAAAGCTTCTAAGCAACTCTCTAAAAATTCCATCATTCATAGATGCATCGGTCAGAATATCGTCACCTTCCTGACTCCCTCTGAGGGCAATGCCTGTGCGACCACATGCGAGAATTGCACGCATAATCAACTCAAGAGCTTTTCTGTTTCTCTCGAGTTGCTCATTATTTTGACTCTGAATTTGACTCAAAACGTCTGGCGTATATGACTTATGTTTTTGTACGAAAACTAACGCCATTTCTTTTGCGACAAGATGATACTCTCGGTCATCATGAGTTGCAAGATAACCACCAGCGCCAGTCAACTTGTCATAACGATTCAAGGGCTCAGAGACTAACTTTCCTAGACATTGTTGACCTCGTCCACCTGATTTGCTTACTGAGAAAAGTGCGCAATATTTGCAAAAAAGACCACCTTTTATATGCGAATAGGCAAGCCATGGAAAACGGTCAAGCATGGTTTTGTTTAGATAACGTCGACCTTGTTTTCCGCGATCAGTAAATACGTTTTTAAGATAATTCTCATCTGGTTGCCAAGGATTTTGAATTAATTCAAACATTAAGCTGTCATTATTGCTAAGACTCTTTGATCCGATGTGTTCGCCTATGTCCAAAATTGACAGCGATGATCTAAAACATAAACATAAACACATTTATAATAACTATAGGCCTATATATTAGCTTGTATATGTTTAACATACTTTATGGAAGTTTCCGTCAAGTCAGATTTCTCTTGGGCTTCTATCGAATCGGACTTTTCTGGTATACTTGAAGTCGTAGCAGTCGATTTGTTTAGAGGAATGAATGGCTAAAAGATTAAAATGAATCTGAATAAAAATACTGATTGAACGGCTTTGATTTAATTCGATAAAGACTGTTACTAATATTTTACTAATTTTAGCAGATACTCTGATGCACGGTGTTTCTACGCTAATATAGGCCTAATACTCAGGCTTAAAACAAATACAAAATTTTCATTGTCAAATACAAATACTTCCGTTTCGCAATTTTGAAGTAAAAATACAAATACAAATACTTTTATTTTTATATGTGAAAATGCAAATACAAATACCTAGTTTTTGAAATATTTAAATACAAATACTCTTCAAAACAATTATATACAAATACAATACAAATACTTGTTTTTTAGAAATCTGAAAATAGAAACTCGACATTTCCTAAACATAAGATTTTAAGTTTAAAATAATCTATTGATGACCCAGAATGAAAAATGATAACTTACATTTTTTCCAAAGAAAGATCGAATATCCATGTTTCCAGTTCTTCGCCTTTTGGCTGGTGGCTCTGGGTCAGACATATTTAAAAAAAATGCGTATCGTAGGAGTACACGAGATCGAATGAACACACACAGAAAGTGAAACTTAACAGATGGCAAGAATGGAGACTCGGAAAGATTCACACGTCCGACCGAGTAAGCGTTACACCATTAAACAGATAGCATAGGTAGGATGCTAACTAACTGTTGAATTGGATAATGTGTCCGAAATTTTTGTTTACATTTGGCAACTAGTTGAACAACTCAATGATTATCAAATTGGATCTCGCTGTCAATCGCAACTTTCTTTGAAGTGGTCAAACAAAGGGGTCTTGTTACTTGTACATTGCGTCACCAGATATATTGCAATCTCAGGTTTGAGATGAAATTTGAGAGGAAATTTAAAATTGATCTCATCTCTAAGGGGGGGCTATAGCCCTAGCAGCCCTCCCCCTAGCTACGCTACTGACTAATGATGAAAATGAACCTGGATATCAGTATACACTAAATATCATCCACAAACAAGTTATCCAGTAAAAAAATCAGAAGAAAACATACAAGTTATATGAGTTGTACTTAACATTTTTGCTGTAAAATAACAGCTTCAGTAGTCAAAAGTACATTTCTGAAAAAATCAAGGGAGGAAACACACTATGGTGTCGGTTTCGATTAGATGATCTATTAAATTGGGCTGCGACATGTTGGTCATTAATTTGATAAAGAAAATCAATATTGTCTTGTAAGCATCGCTATGTAGTTGTACAGGATGGAAGCGCCTTGAATATCCTAGGATGGTTTTTGGCAAGTTTTTTAATAGTAAAAGTACTATTAACAAAGCGTTTTCATACCTTGTATTTAAAACAAAGAAACTATGTAGGGCATTGTACACTTCGTTTCCTTTATCTTCCAGTTTACAACTTTTGTATATACATACACGATGGTAGAAAAGAGTAATTTTTACCAAGAAATTGCAATTCAATATCAAATGCAATATTATACATGCCTGCAAAAGTCACAATATACATATTCATCTTGTACTGATTAGCCACTGAATGGAGCTGCGTTGAGGTCCATGAGAAAGTTAAACATAATCCACTGGTCTGCGGGCTGACTTAGGTTGACAACCTTTGATCTCCATGAATGTATATTATTTCTTATACGATGATGAAAATCATCCCAGCAGCCATTTATAATAGAATATAATGCTTAGTAATTCAAATTATTAATTGAAGTTGTCCTAATGAGGACTGATGGCGTTCTCCAATCTGCAAGTGTACAGATACAATACTACTGTAACCATTGGATTAATCTGTTTGTGGATTGATTATGTTTGCAATACATAGCTCATTCATCAAATAGCTCTTAATCAATATTCGCTAAATAATCATATGATCTGGAACAAGTCATTTCCAAATTCTGTTATCGAGGTGACTAGTTGTGACACATCGTGAAGAGATAGACCTACACAGAAAGTTGCTGGTCAGCATTCATCACAATTCATCGGAATTTATAAAAAAAGAATGACTGATTTCGAATGCATGAAAGGATGACTATGAAATAACTTACCCTTTTCAAAAGAGCGGCAAATTGCTTCATTCAAATTGCTTTCAATTCAGAGGTGGATGTTGAATTCCTATGTGCTAGATATCCAATAGGCTGCTTCCGTGCGGATGTTCCTCCTCTCAAGTACATAACGAACAGATGGTCTGCTTGTTTCCTGAAAGATAGTTGGCTGTGTGCGGAGATTGACTCAGAGAATCCTTCTATCTTGTCAATCCAGCGGAAGGACGGGAGGGTAGACATAGCATCAAATGCCAGAATTGCAGGCCTAGAACAAAACGCAACACATTAAGTTACCAATTTGATCGCCTACAAATCAGTTTACAATTCGCTGGTTCATTTAGTCTAGGCTGAAAGTTCACAAGACGCCAGTGGCATACTTTTAATAGCGGATGCATTAAAAATGTTTAACTTTATTGGCCTTTTTTCATTTGGTCCATCACATATGGTGTATTCGCATAAATGATAAATTAGTTTAAACCTATTCATTTCGTTTATGGTGGTGAGCAGAAGCCGAAAACATACGAATTCATGTAGGGCATATATTTCAAACAGCAAAACAGCTTCTAAACAAGGCAAATGCAACACCACCCTCTTCATCTCCTCTCGCAACAACTACCACCTTCCAAACACATAACCCCAAAGTTTTCAGCACAGGGAAGCACACCTCACCCCCCATCACACAGCTATCCAACACAACAACAAAGTAGCTACTTGATACAAACACACACCCATCACGTCGGCACGTACCTAATGCAGACAAGACAACAAATAATTCACGCAATCCCTCACAGTTCACAAATCAGAACAAACACTCGACTGACGTACAAGCAGAACACCAACACAACTCCGCACCAACAAATCACCCTTCTTAAAAGAATACCTACAAAACACAGACCCCTCTCTCCACTCTTCACCTCTATGTCCCCTCTGAAAATCACAACCGCACGAAACAAAACACCTCTCCGCTTACACACACATATATACAATGCTCACACTATGGGACCTGTGGGTTGCCCCGTCAGCTGGGCACATAGCTCATATGCCGCTGGGAGCAGGCGATTGGCCCGTCATGATGGCTCATTCTCATTAGCAAGCAGGTAGTGAGTTGACACCAGCGCCTATATTTAATCATTCTTTAATAAAAGGGATCCCTTGCACCAAGGTCTTTCCGTTTTTCAAAATAAATTGAAAATGATTTCCATTAGATTTCCATGACAATCAATGTAAAGCTTGCATTTCGAAAGAGACGGAAAATAGTGAGCTCATCCAAGAACACGCGGATATCACGATGCCATTTTAGAATTACAAATTTACAAATCATATAAAATTCCGGAGTCAGATTTCGAAAAGCAAAATTTTCAAATACGATTTTAAGACGAGACTTAACTACAGAATATGATAGTTTAGCAATACCGATTTCCCTGACGTGTAATTTATAGCTGTTCGAAGACAGAAGCTGCTCTTCCGGTAAGCCTACATTTTGCAGTCTCTACTCTTACGAATATATAATATCCGTCCACATTACTTCCAAGTACAATAGGATGGACCCTCTTTTCGTTGTGGTCGAACAAACGTATTTTAAAGTTAACCATTCAAATTCGAATGATTGACTGATGGCGGACGATGCTGAATCATGAAAGAAAGATTCCTCGTAGCACGAAAAATTCTTTCTAATTTAAATTATACCATTATATGCAGTCGATTGCTAAGTATCAATCACAATATACCTTATACACATACAATATATGTCACAATACCTTATAATGCTCCTTCATTTATAGAACTTACCTCTCTTGCGGCTTTCCTATAGATAGCTTTATTCCGAGCTGCTGGATTAATACAGGGCAGATTAGAGATGTCCGCAAGATGAATTTAAGGGGGATTCATAGGTGTAATTCTGGATGGCAAGAAGTGGGATCTGAGATCACGATGCGCAGCTGCGCTCTTAAATGATAGTGACAAACAAAAGTTCTTCAACAATGGAGACCACCTTCTCCCATTGGCACCAAAGTCACCGTCGCTCCATTGATGAGAAATGAAGTCCTTCTTCAGTTGTGAACTACTCGCACTTGTTATTTTATCTTCCTTCGTGGTTTTCTTTCTCAACTTCGCGTTTTGAGAGCTTATTTTCTGAAAAATCAATTAAATTATGAGTAACAAAATTGAAGATGTTTCATAAATCACGCATAAGATGTTACTTAATTAGTCATTTGACTGAACTTCATTTTTGTATTGCAAAGTTCTATGATAAATTCTGCGGAAATAGATGAAAGCCAGTCCTAAAACATAATGCAGGATAACAACAGGATAATAGCGATATAATCTTATCAAAATAATAGCATTATTAATAAACCATAACGTAATGATATGCCGGTATATCGCGAAATCCGTCAATGTAGTGCTCCATGTATGAAAACGAATTCTGATATACATATATAAACGAAAGGTGATTATATGAGCTCTCACAAATTTTCACAGTATAACAACAGATATTCCTGTAGTCTCATAGCAGTGTTTCCCAACCGAGGAGAGATCTCCAGGGGGTCCACGTAGGTCAAGGGATGATTTTTTTTGGGGGGGCGAAACTTTAGGAAATATGCCAGGGGTTCACAAGAGCACCAGAAGCTACTCTTTTTAATACGTCCCTACCATACTTCTGCAAATCACGTGATCGGACGTCATGAACAATCATAATTTTCATCATGATCATTTCACTTTGTTGACTCCAAACCTGTCACCTTGCTGAGCTGTGAGCTACAAGGTTCGAAAAGGCACGTATTAATTCAAAGACTAAGTTATTCAGCATTGTCAATAAGTTAGAATTCAGGCATAGGAAACTCATGAGACAGGACTTCGCGATCACTTGCCAATTTTGCCATGCTTCCGATCATTTGCCATGCGTCCGTGGTTTGATAATCACAGAGCATGTCCTTCCACTCATGAATGACTTCCGGCATCGATTCCAGGATTTGGAAGAAATGGAAGAAATGCAAAGCTGCCTACCTCAGTCATCTGTTTACAAAGCGTAGCATTGAGAACTCCTACCAAATGGAGCTGGTTGACAATTCGAACGGAGTTAAATGGGCAAGAAGGTCAGGATACACTGAAGTATGCCATCGAAAACCAAGAATATAATACAACCCAGGTTTGAAAAGTTACATTTGATAACAGTGTCTTCCTTGGAGGTCAAACCAGTCTTGAATATGTGGAACCTTAGGAAACTGCTTCAGTAATCAAAGTACATAATTTAGTCAACCATTGAAGATTTGTGGAAATCTGACAGGACAGCCCACTTAACATCTTCTAGATTCATTATGGAATGACACTGCACCAAAATAAGCAGAAGATTTTATTTGCTTTGAATTTTTGAACGAGTTTCATTTGAAACGTGCTATACTTAAAGAAATGCATCTCGGTTCCTTTTTATCTACGTGTATATGGTTATCCAGATAATCCAACCAAGGCCTATAAATCGTTAACTTCCTGAAGCTCATTGGAGCGGCAGCTCTAACTGCATTTCGAAAATGGGATAAAATCCTATTGAAATTCAACTCTGTGACATTGATCTTGTATTTTTCTTTAATCGTATATTGAGTACGAGCTAAAAACTCTCAGAGCCAATTAATTACATTGCAATTCAATAACTAGGTAAATCAAGGAAACCACAAATAACGGTACATGGAAACTATGTACTAAGTCGTCATATTTTAACTCCACAAATTTAGTAGATCTTTCAGACGAATTCAAAGTCCGGATATCTCGATCTTCAATCCCAGGATTTCAGAAACAAAAAATTAACCAGAATTATTGGACACAAACTTCAATCGGAAACAGACGTATTATTTCGTTCTCCGCATGGTAAAGCCAGTGAGTACATAGTGCTGAAACCTTACTGGAAATAAGAAATAAAACATCAGGTACATTGAAAATACGATGTCTTGGTATCAAGAAATAGGAGTACAAGCACCTCTAATTACAGCTTGAGATTCATATATTAATGTTGGGTAGCTCAACTTCTTCCTCGTCAGTCTTGAAGCAAAATAGTCAGCCATTGTTAGATATTACGTTTTGGAGGCAACATCTATTATGTATATATATATATATATATATATAATATATATATATATATATTATATATATTATATAATATATATATATATATATATATATATATATACTCTATGACATTAAAAACGATCCACTTGATATAGAAAATCTCAATGGAAGTGGACGACTTTTATTTCATACTGCACTGACCAGGATGTCCATGCGTCAAATTTGTCATGCTAATATAAAGCAGCTGTCCATTGTCGATATCTTTGGCATAGTTGATGCATTTCAAATTCGACCTTTTATCACTAGCAAGCAATTCTTTCTGACCAAATTTTGAAGCAAAAATGTCGTAATCAGAGTTTGTAAAAGGAATCGCTATTGGAATGCTACGATGTGAAAAGAGTTGTAGATTTGTTGGACGGAAGTTGGGTGTGTCACACTCCACTGTGAGCAGGTAGTGGAGTCGATGGAACAATGATGGAAATGTTAAAAGAAGGAAAGGATCAGGGAGACCGAGACTGACAAACAATGCTACCGATAGGAAGTTGGTTATCTCAGCAAAGCGCAATCGCTTTAAGAGTGTTCCTCGACTGGCCATCAGCTGGAAAGCTGCAGCAGGAATTGCATGCAGTATACGAACGTCGCCGTCTAGCAGAAGCGGGCCTGAGGTCATACCGACCTGCTGTAAGAATTCCTCTAAGTAAGTAATGCGAGAATTTCACACAATGACATTGTTCCACTGCCAATTTTTTTCTCCGCAGGTCTCGAACACAAGCGAAAGCGTGTGGAATGGTGTGAGCAGCATCTGTCGTGGAGCACAGAGGAATGGCGTCAAGTGATGTGGACGGATGAATCCCGTTTACTTTGGATTTTCACGATGGTCGCATTAGAGTACATCGAATGGTTGGTGAGAGGTATTCACGCTGTTGCATATCTGAGCATGACCGCTATGGTGGTGGTAGCGTGATGATCTGGGCCGGTATCTGGTACGGAGGTCGAACTGTCGCAGTCCATTGGCCTTCACGCTCCCATACCATGCCAAATTAGTCTGAAATATTAATCACTTCAAATATTCAAAAATACTCCCTCTTTCGACGCTAGAGGTCAAAAGGTCACTGTAAAGCACGGACCACGCAATATGGAAATTTACGGAAAATCTGATATTCCACAGATGTTATGATGAAGATGGAAAGCCTACTTACATGCACCTGCTCTGTCCATGTCCGATGTCCAACCTGCTCGTATATGAACGGATTCAGGCATGGAGCTTATTTGGCCGTATCTATATTGAATAATTAACAAATACTGAATGACTATACAATTACTGCTGCCTTTCACTCTTTTTGTCATGGATTACTAGTATAAGAGGTGTTCAAATTTCAGGAAATCCGAAAATTCCTTGACCCTCTGAACAAATTCCCTTGAATCCTGCATTTTTCTGCTCAACGACCAATGCTTTCTTGTGTTCTCACTAACACAACTTCTTGTTCTAAGTCGACTTATTTTCATTTGCATTGAAAATTAACGACAAGATATCGTGCTATTTCACATCGTGTGAGAACATGCAGAGACAACCGCATGTTTATGAGCTTAAATCTACCGTCATCTAGTAAAACTCAAGCTAGAAACTGAAACTTCCAACGTAGATATCATTGATCCCTGGTCAAAAAAGCATTTAAAAATTCATCTGAATTCAAAGTATGATTCCATTATAAAAGGATCGATATGATCGTTCGAAGTTCGAATATCTGAATTCTAAAGAAAACATCTATCCTGATTAAAATACTCTTACCAGAAGACAATCTGATTTTATGAAACGCGTATTTACGTAATACAGCATGATAAAACGAATCTATGAATTTCCAAAAAAATTTGAAAGCATGACGGCAGCGACTCTTGCAGCAATTAATACATTTGTTAGTTATTTCATAGCCTGTCTTAAACTAGGGCATTGATACATGACGTCTTCAGACTGGTCCAAACACACGGAGTAGTTCTTCAATTCATTCAGCTCCTTCTCTAACAGATATTCGAGCGTGAATATTTCTTGTCCACATTTGAGTCATAGAAAAATATTTTAATTAGAGATGACAGAGAATCAAACTGTTAAAGCGGGTGCTCTTCATTCAAACTAGCTTATTCAATTTATTTTCATTAGAAAAACTCCCGAAAAAAACTCTACGATAAAAGATTGATAGGTGATTCATTTATTAACAGTTGTGTGTTGAGCACTAAAGCTCCGTTGCTGCGTTGCCTACTTTGAACTTATGTCATGTAAAGACGACATCAGGGAGTTCTAAAGAACTCTTTGTACTTTAGAACTCCCTGTACAACATGTTTGGGCATTAAAGTTGCAATACCCACATATTTCTAGTCATTTGACAATTTTCAAAGCAGTCTTACAATCTCTGATTTTCCTTTGA